>WWET01004462.1:38729-50330 GCA_011038615.1 Limnodynastes dumerilii | reverse complement strand
GGCAAGTCAGATGCTTGGTTGCATAGGGAGAGGAATTAGTAGCAGAAAGAGGGAGGTAGTTATGCCCCTTGATAAATCATTGGTACACCCTCTCCTAGAATACTGTGTTCAGTTCTGGAGGCCTTATCTCCAGAAAGACATAAATACATTAGAGACTGTGCAAAGAAGAGCAACTAAAATGGTCCATGGCCTTTATAACAAATCATACCAAGAAAGGCTAGAGGAAACTAAACTAAACACGTATAGCTTGGAGCAGAGAAGGGAGAGGGGGGACATGATAGCAGCTTTCAAATACATCAAGGGTTGTGACTGAGGATGGTAGGAACTAAACTAAACACGTATAGCTTGGAGCAGAGAAGGGAGAGGGGGGACATGATAGCAGCTTTCAAATACATCAAGGGTTGTGACTGGCTAGAGGATGGTAGCATTTTTCAAAAGAAAAGGTGTAATAGAACACGAGGGCATGAATATAAAATGGAGGATGGTAGATTCAAAGGAAATGTGTGGAAAAATTACTTCACTGAAAGGGTGATTGATAAGTGGAATAGCCTCCCATCTGAGGTGGTTGAGGCCAATACAGTAGAACAGTTTAAACATGCTTGGGATATATATAAGGATATTCTAAATTGTAAACTAAATTGAGGGCAAATAGGGCCTAGGGTCAGTATAGTTTTGAATAAACAAATGGGCAGACTAGATGGGCCATATGGCTCTTATCTGTCATCACTTTCTATGTTTCTGTCATCAGACAGGACCTTCAGCAAGTTTGGGAGAGACTTGGAGAGACTGAAAACCGTATCTCGGCTCTCAAGGATCTTACAAATCTGATGAGGCTCAAGCCTCTGGCTGGAAGGCTAAGATTTCCGACCTAGAGGGCTGCCTACGTCGAAATAATATATGCTTTGTGAGATTCCCGGAACGGATAGAGGGTCAAGATCCGGTTGGATATCTGGAGGATCTCCTAGTAAAGGAATATGGCAGGGAGGCTTTTTCTTCACAATTTGCGATTGAGAGAGCTCATCGAGTGCCTTTTCAGCCGCCTCGCCCTGGAGCCCCGCCGCGTACACTGATAGCGCGTCTTCTTCACTTTAAAGACCGGGACAATATCCTTTGCTTATTTTGTCAGCAAGGTCTGTTCAAAGTGGATAACACCTCCATTTCAGCATATCCGGATTTCGCAGCGGAGGAGCAGAAAGATCGTTTCCAATTCCTGTGTCGCTTACGAGATTTACAAATTTCTTACGCAATGTTATTTCCTTCACGCTTGAAAGATACTGTGGATGGCACGTCGCACTTCTTTAACTCTCCGCAGGAGGCCTAAGACTGGCTAGATAGAAGAGGAGGTAGACGCCGGGGCCCTCCGCTGTAAAGTTAGATTTCCAGCAATACTTTGTTTTAAATCTAATATCTCTCTGCTGGTTGAGAGTAACTTCATTTTCATAGATAGAGGTACTTTTTATTACTCCTGACTCTGAATCCAATTAGTTGTTTTATTTATCTCACTAATTGCCAGCTGTTGTAGTAATTGCCACTGTGACATATTGCGTTATGATAATATGCTTGTTGATATGTTCTGGGTTACCATGTGTGGGAGTTGCCCTCCTATGTCAGGCTTATCTAATCAGCTCTCGAGGTTGGTGAGTAGTTTAGTAGAGTAAGTTTAATATGTTAGGGATCAGGTATTACGTATGTTTGGGATATAATACAGGATGGGTTGGTTTGGGTATTTCAAACACTGTTTGATAGTTGCAGGGGAGCTATAGTCTATCTTTCTAGGTTGTTGGGAATTATGCTTTGCGGTGTCATTGATATGGTTTCGTTTAATTCAATAGTGTTGGAATGCTATTTCATATTTTATTGTACTAAAAAATGTCTCACTCTTTGAAATTCCTCTCATGGAATACGAGGGGCTTGAACGATAAGGTCAAGCGTTCTTTGGTTCTGTCTGAGGTCCGTAAGCAAAAAGCAGACATTGTTGGTCTAGTTGAGACTCATTTAATTGGAGGACGCCTGCTAGCACTCAAAAAAAGGTGGGTTGGATGGGCGTACCACTTGGCGCATGCTAGTAACTCCAGAGGGGTGTCTATACTTATAGCCAAACATGTTAAATTTCAACCAGATAGCATTAAGACTGACCCATACGGGAGATATGCGGGAAGATTGACTTGACTCCCATCGTTATTTTGCCAGTTTATATCCCTCCCCCATTTAGTACAGACATTTTTAAAAAAGGAGCAGAATTTATGGCTGATTCCCCTGGTACCCCTGCAGTCTGCATGGGGGATTTTAATAATGTCTTGGACAAAGAGTTAGACCGTTGGAAGGAAGCCTTAGTAATGAGCCCTCCCGCACCCAGTCCTTTTGCCAGATTCATGTCCACTATTTAATTGTCAGATACCTGGAGGTTGAGAAACCCAGACAAACGCCTATTTTCATGTCAGTCTGTCACATATCATACTCTCTCTCGCATTGACTACATTTTCACCTCCGCATCCCTGGCCTCTCAGATAGAGTCGATACAATATCTCCCAAGGGGGATATCTGACCATTCTCCAATATATGTGACTCCAAATATAAGAGCTGATAATAACCTCAAGTTCTGGAGATTTAACCCTTACTGGCTTGATCTGATGAGTTCCAGTATGGATCTGGTGGTGGAATGGGAGGAATTTTTTGCCAATAATCCTACTTTACTCCATGACTCTTTTAAAACGGTGGTCAGAGGGTCCCTCATTGTTAGGAAGAAAAAATTCTAAAGGAGTAAGGAGATGTCTATGGAGAGGGAGTGTGAGGCGAGAGAGGCGGAATACATTAGATCACATAATGAGGGCGACAGAATCAATTGGCTGAGAGCCCAGAAGGTCTGGATAGACTATTTGTTTGAAAAATATAAACGTAGACTTCTGTTTAATGTACACATAACAGATTCCCAAACGGATATGGAGGGGGTGCTTATCTGGAATATTTAGCCAGGAGGGACCAAGAGCTTAGATATATTCCGGAGATTATGGACACCAATCAGGTCAAACACTATAGAGCCCCTGATATAGCCAAGGTTTTCTTCGACTATTACCAATCTGTGTACTCTACTAAGGTCAACTATTCTGACCATGAGCTGCAGGCCTATTTGGACCAGATCCCTCTCCCCAAGTTATCTAGGGAGGCAGTAGAGATATTGGAGGCTCCCTTTTCCCCAGAGGAGGTAAAGGAAGGCGGTAATTAACCCCCTCCCTAATAATAAAGCCCCTGGTATAGATGGCCTCCCTGCAGATCTATTTAAAAAATTTAAAGACTTCTTTGCCCCTAAACTATTGGATACGTTTGAGGCCTTATTTGAATTTGGATCCCTTCCAACATCAATGTCTGAGGCTTTGATAGTTGTTATACATAAATCAGTGAAGGACCCCCTCTTGCCAGCATCATACAGACCAATTTCCTTGTTATCTGGTGACATTAAGATTTTAAGGGAAAAATTGCCCCAGCACACTGCCATAAACCAGTAACAAACTATACTGTTCTATCTGTAAAATAAAACACAGAAATGTTCGTTACGCATATTTGTACAAATATGAGATAAGCCACCAGCCACCGTCAAGGCCTTTCTGTATATGGTGGTCCTAACTCTAACAATGAGAGTCCCAGTATTGGGTCCCATATATATGTTTATAAATTGAGAGCCAACTTACCTAGGAGACACCCCTTAAAGTCTCCAAAATGGCTGCTGTGAATCAGCTCTCCGTCAGCAACTGATCCCAGACATGCCCACAAACAAAATAAAACCAGAATGGAAGCTGCTCAATCAATTTATTAAGTAAATGTTAAACATTTGCATGAAAGGCAGGGGGTTAACCTGCTAGCCACAGAAACAAAGAGAAAAATTGCCCCAGCACACTGCCATAAACCAGTAACAAACTATACTGTTCTATCTGTAAAATAAAACACAGAAATGTTCGTTACGCATATTTGTACAAATATGAGATAAGCCACCAGCCACCGTCAAGGCCTTTCTGTATATGGTGGTCCTAACTCTTTTTCCCTTTGTTTCTGTGGCTAGCAGGTTAACCCCCTGCCTTTCATGCACCTGTTTAACATTTACTTAATAAATTGATTGAGCAGCTTCCATTCTGACATTAAGATTTTAGCCAAATTGCTCTCCTGCAGACTGAACAGGGTAATTACCTCTATTGTACATCCTAATCAAACAGGCTTTATGCCTGGGAAGTCAACAACTAATCTCAGACGCCTTTTCACCCACCTGCAGGTGACACATGACAGTGATGGTGGAGCTGCGGTGGCATCTCTTGACGCCGCAAAGGCTTCAGATTCGGTGGAGTGGGGCTACCTGTGGGAAGTCTTGGGTAGATTTGGCTTTGGCCCCCGCTTTATTAAATGAATACAGCTGTTGTATTCCTCCCCTGTCATCAGAGTTTGTATTAATGGGTGTACTACAGAGGCAGGGATGTCCGCTGTCCCCCACTCTCTTTGCCCTCGCCGTTGAGCCACTAGCGTGTCTCATACGTGCATGTCGGAGTATACATGGCCTCTCAGCCGGCAGAGGGGTTGATAAAGTAGAGTTGTATGTGGATGACATGCTGCTGTTCTTGGCGGGGGCTGGAAGGTCTTTGCCTTCAGTCCTGGACACAGTAGAGCTATTTGGGAGATTCTCTGGACTGAGGATCAACTGGGAAAAGTCCAATTTGTTTATGGTGGGGGAGTCCCCTGCGGATGCTGTCCCTGTCTCGTGCCCTCTGTAGGTCACCAAGAGATTCAAATATCTGGGCGTATGGGTAACCCCCGATGTGACTGATTTTGTCAAACAAAACCTAGACCCCATCACCCAGTGGTTTAGGGTTAAAGCACGTACTTGGAGTAAATTACCTTTAAGTCCCACGGGACGAATCAATCTAATTAAAATGGCTGTATTACCTAAATACTTATATATTCTTCAGCATTTCCCAGTATTAATTCCTAGGTCTTATTTCCGGTATTTAAATACACATTTATTATCCTTTGTCTGGGTGGGTAAACGCCATAAATTGTCTTTTTCTGTTCTGTGCAGGACTAAGCAATCAGGGGGCCTTGTTTTCCCTAACTTGTGGGGCTACCATATGGCTTCACAATTCTCGCAGTTGTTGCCATGGCTGGGGGATACGGGGGATCGTCTACTGGGTGATCTGGTGCGGTTTTCGGGTGGGGGTATTCTTTCTCCTCTCCAGAATCTGTTAACGGGTTGGAAACGCGGGCGGGCATCTCCATTCTCTCCATTAAGTTCTCCATTAGCTTCTCAGCTTTCTTTGGGGAAATTAATAAACTTTTAGAGAGCCAAATGTTTGACCCGGGTACACCTATTTGGTTCAATCCCTCCTTTACTGAACTACAAAAACTTCCTGGCCGTCAGTTGTGGTGCAGGGCGGGGGTTATCTCCTTAGTACAGCTCTATTCACAAGAAGGGCTTAAAAACTTCACTCAGTTATGGGAAGAGTTCCATTTAAGCGAAGTCTACTCCTACAGATACTTACAGTTGAGGCATGCTCGAGTGCACAGTTTGGGGGACTGATCCCTCCATTTCGCCCTTCTACTACAATTAACCTTTTAAATATGGCAGCCAATAAAAGACCTATCTCATTTTTGTATGCCTCTATGCTCGCAAAAGGACAATCTTAGAGCTCTGAGGGAGAAGTGGGAGGCTAATACTTTTCAGGGGGAGGAATGGCTGCAAGTTACAGCGACATATGCAAGATACCAACAAATTCAGCTGTTTATCTTGCATAGGTCATATCTTACCCCTGTCAGATTGGTTAGAATGGGTTTACGAAATGACTCAAAGTGTCCAAAATGTGACAGAAGAGATGCTGACTTCTGGCATCTGACATGGGCATGTAAGAGTGTCCAAATATTTTATTTTATACTACGCTTCCCTCTCTACCATCTCTGGACCCTAAGATATTCTTCTTCAGAATCAATCTGGAGGAGGATTATTCTTTAGCAGTGTATAGATATGTCAGTATACTAATTTCTCTTGCTTTGACATTAGTTGCGCGTAAATGGATGGCTCAGGAATGTCCTTCTTTCCATAATTGGGTTGGGTTAGTTAATGTCACCCTAAAGCATAAAAAGTTTTTACATACTAAGCATAAAACCTTAGATCGTTTCTACAAAGTTTGGTCTCCCTGGTTGGAATCCCCCCTGGTCCTCCTCCCCGCAGAGGAGTGTAATTCATGAATATGTGTTGGAGTTTTGGCTTGTCATCATAGAGAACGCTATGCTCTGTCCTTGCTCTCCTAGTGCTATTTCCCCTCCAGTAGAGCTATTATTGATGTGTGAAGGGAAGGACATAATTTATTTATCTCTCTTAAGGGTACCCCTGCATAAGTATAAAGTATAAATACATTGTTAATTCATATCTAGATAGGATATTTATTTCCTTGTGGTGGGAATAGGTAGGCTTGTAGTGCTGTAGTGTGTATCTGCACTCATATTTATATTTTTTTTAGCTATCTACTGGTGTATTCTCTTCTTTAAGTGTGCTAATGTCTGTTATTTCTTTATTCTATGATGCATTATCAAATAACCTTAGCTTACTTGACCTACCTGTTTGCTAGAGGATGAAAATAAGAACTTAAAGTTACACCTGGGCAAAACCATGTTGATTTCAGGGGGAGTCAAGTTAATTTTATTCTATGCATGCAGGGAGAATGCTTTGCTTTTACTAATTGTACAGATACCTGATCAGCTTCACTTTTAAACTGCTAATTAGACTTGAGCTGGGAAACATCACCTTTTAACTATAATACTGTTGCAACAAATGAAGTCACTTTGAAAATATTTGTCATTGTTACAAAAGAATATTTCAGGTTAATATTTTATTAAAAGGCGGTATATATGAAAAAAACAAAGATGTTATGTGTTGTTATATAGGCCCTGATTCAGAGATTGAAAATAAGAACTTAAAGTTACATCTGGGCTAAACCATGTTGATTTCAGGGGGAGTCAAGTTAATTTTATTCTGTGCATGCAGGGAGAATGCTTTGCTTTTACTTATTGCACACAGATACCTGATCAGCTTCACTTTTAAACTGCTAATTAGACTTGAGCTGGGAAATATCACCTTTTAACTATAATACTGTTGCAACAAATGAAATTTGACTCCCCTGAAATCAACATGGTTTAGCCCAGATGTAACTTTAAGTTCTTCTTTTCAATCTCTGAATCAGGGCCTGAGTATCTAAGATTGCAGTACTGTATTTTGTTATGTTATAATGTATGAACCTTGCTTAAGGTTCCCAAAACACTTTGAGTTGAGTGCGGATTCCGCTTTCTAAATGGCTCCCTAGCATGGATTTTATTGTTTGGGTGGGATTGTTCTTGGGGTGGTGGGCGGGCCGATAGGATTTGTTGTATTGTTTCATGTACTAAAATGTATGATCAAAAAATTATAAATAAACACAATAAAAAAAAAAAAAAAATCTTCTCAGACATCCTGGCTCCTACACACCATGTAGGTGTTTAATGAGAGCCTTGGTGAGAGTTTTCTCCCTCCATGAGGATGACTATTTTTGTATTGTTGCCAATCCAGACCAATGCAGAATTGAGAATTGACGCCCCATCACTATTCTCAATGTGAACTGCAGTCTAGGAAAACTAGACTAGAAAACTACCCTACTAGTCTAGGGTCACAGCCCTGTTAGTGCTTTCCCAGGCTTTTGGAAAGCCATGGAATGGTGCCACCCTGAGAGAATGGGAAATATTTGGAATCACTGCATCAGTCTATGTCCTTTGATTGAGTATATCACTAATACCTCTTGCCCTTCTAAGGGGTTATGGTCTTCCTGAGCCAAAGCTGGCACAATGCAGTTCACAAGGGAATGCAATGCAGGATGGGGCCAGGCTTGAGAGGTGTTAATCCTTCTGCTCCGCAGAGATGGTCTGCCCCCTAAGATGGACATAGCTGTTAAACATTGTAAGACGCTCTCACCACTCTGGCGGCACCCAATCACTGCTGCTGCGCCTGTGTGACAGGCAGAGGCAGTGTGACACTGTGCCTCCCCCCTGCTTTGTAATCACTGATGCTGGTGCGACCCAAGGTCACATTAGCGTCATTCCCATCCACAGCCCGCTGTGGAGGAGAGCAGCAGCCAGAAGGAGGGGATACTTCAAAAGAAAGTAACGTATACAAGTTAAAAGGGAAATATTGGGAGCTGCAGACACATGATGGGAATGTAGGGGAGACTGGAGAAATTAAATAAGGAATATTTTGGTAGCTGAAGACACATGACTAAGGAATACTGGGAGCTGGTGCATGATGGGCAGTTACACACCCAGGGGGTGAAACCCCCCCAGACTGAATATTTTTAAAAAAATTTTTAAAGAATGGCAAAAAAAGGAAACATTTTAAAAAGGGGCTTGGCTTTGTAGGTGCCAAGTCAATCACCTGACCTGAATTTAATTGAGCATGCATTTCACTTGATGAACACAAAACTGAAGGGAAAATGCCCCAAGAACAAGCAGGAACTGAAGACATTTGCAGTAGAGGTCTGGCAGTGCATTACCAGGGATGAAACCCAGCGTCTGGTGATGTCTATGTGTTCCAGACTACAGGCTGTAATTGACTGCAAAGGATTTGCAACAAAGTATTAAAAAGTGAAAGTTTGATTTAGGATTGTTTAGTTTGTCTCATTACTTTTGGTCCCTTAAAAAGTGGGAGGCAAATATAGAAACCATTGTAATTCCTACACCGTTCACCTAATTTGTATGTAAATGCCCTAAAATTAAAGCTGAAAGTCTGCAGTTAAAGCACATCTTGTTTGTTTCAGTTCAAATCCATTGTGGTGGTGTAAAGAGCCCAAAATATGAGAATTGTGTCGATATTTAGGCACCTGACTGAATACACACTCACAGCCTAGGGGTAATTTTAGTTTTATGTCGGGTATATTGTGGAACTGGGATTGGCATATGTGTGCCATGTTCAGCCCCTTAATACATACATTACAACTGTCCAGATCCCAAGGGACAGTCTTAATTTTGCTTGACTGTGCCGCTGTCCAGACTGCCTTACAGTTTGTCTCGATAAGTGGGTTACAAGGGAGGCGGTTTTTTTTTTTCTTCTTTAAATTACTATTTA
Source organism: Limnodynastes dumerilii (assembly GCA_011038615.1). Classification (NCBI taxonomy): domain Eukaryota; kingdom Metazoa; phylum Chordata; class Amphibia; order Anura; family Limnodynastidae; genus Limnodynastes; species Limnodynastes dumerilii. The sequence goes on along the minus strand of WWET01004462.1, from coordinate 41,209 downwards.
AATTGTTGCCCCGTGCGGTACGACAATGAGGACGGTACGGGAGCAGAGCTTGGGCAGGACAGGGGTGGAGCTTATTTATCCCATTTTCGGGCTTTAAAATTTTGGGAGGTATGTTAATATACCCCACATGTATTAAACACATTGTAAAATACAGGGAGGCTGGAGAGACATGATGGGGAATATTGGGAGCTGGAGACGCATGATGGGGATACTGATGAGGCTAGAAAGACAAGATGGGGGATACTGCGGAGGCTGGAGACACATGATGGCGAATACTGCGAGCTGGAGACACATGATGAGGAATACTAGGAGCTGGAGACACATTATGGGTAATATCGGGAGGCAGGAGAGACATGAATCATGAATAATAAGAGATATAGCCTGCATTGTGTGGCAGTTTTTTATAATGAAGTCCTCTGTTCCTGGTATTTGTTGATTGCTGTATGGCACACTCGATTCTATGTAACAGCTTGATTGACACTTCCTTTCAATGGACGGACCGAGACGGAGGTTTTGTCTGCGAGTAGGAGCCTGATTGGCTGGAATTTTCCTCTAAGTCCACCTCTTACCACCCTACCTAAACTCTCTCCTTTGATCTGGCGCTGCATGCCAAGCTAATATATAGATCCTGATTAACGCTACTGGTTCATTTCATTTAATTAAAAACTGAGCCAGCCTTGTATTTAGAAGGAGCTGCCTTGTCTAATTTGGACATGTTTATCTCCAGCAATTCCCGTTAGTAGTAAGTATAACATATTGTTTTGTTCTCCATTAGCTGGTTGGGAACAGATGTCTGAACCAGCTTGATATTAAATTAATTTGTTAAACTTATTTACGTATGTTATGTTATCTTAACCTTTAATATATAACTATCTAACCTTGGTTTTTTACTATATTATACAATTATCTTTAGGGGATTAGCTTTTTCAGACAATTATTATTAATAATCAGAGCCTCCACCAAACGAAATGTATTTATTTGGTTCATTTTTAACATGCCAAATATATGTAACCTTACCATGTGCAATTACTGACGTAATATTGGACTCACAATTATTGAGCATTTTGGGGTCCTTTTTATTGTCAGTTTAGCTCCAGTTACTACATAAAGGAGATCCATTTTTGGTATTAATTTTATAGGTAGAGTGAGATTTATATCTTATATGTAGCTATTTGGTCTATACAGGCTGATAATAAGGAGGTTGGAGCTTCCAGTAAAGTTTAATCACCTTTCTAACTTCTATACACTTTATAATCTTTCTTTTATATTTCGCAAGTTCTTCAATTTTAAATGTATTAAATAAAATTTCATTTTTTATTGTTTAATCAGAGATTGTGATAGCGCTTAAGAGTGTGCACTAGTGATTCTTTTCTTATTCTTTGTCTTCAAATTAATGTGAATCACAGCAGCACCACTGAATTTCAATGTAATTATAAATATAAAAATATTGTTATTGTATTAAAGTTTCTGAGCTTCACATCTGTGTGCTGAGGCAGAAAAATATACTCTTTACAGTACACCATTAGAATAGCCTGGAAACACTTACTATTACAGCACCCACTACTCCAACTGTAAAATCACTACAATTGTCACTATACTCACTCAACATCTATGACACTTATTTTACTGCACAAGATTACATGTGTTGTTAGCACTTAAGCTGGCCATACACTAGAGCGATTTATCGTCATAGCGTGAAATTTCTGATAATTCTGCCGATTTTTCCTCTAGCGGCAGGTAGCGACATCGGTGCCATACACTATGCGATAATTCATCCGATATTTCAAAAGTGTAAAAAAAATGCACGATTTTTCATTGCCTTTGTCGGTGGTGAAGATATCGTTCTTGACCACACACTAGGCGATTATCCTACAGGGGTGGGGATAAAGTCAGGAAAAATCGGCAGAAAAATTAACGATTATCAGAAAAGCCCACACACTGTCCGATATCGCTAGCGATAAACGATAATTTTTATTGCAAACCACCCGATCGGATTATCGGACGGCAGCCATTATTTTTTGATTATCGTCCGTTTCTGACAATAATCGGCACCATACACTACAGCAATAATTCGACGAAACCAAGATAATTCGAAGATCGGGACGATAATCGCTTACTTTTCACAGAAGTTACAACTAAAAGGCACCCCAAACACATCAGTGGACTAAATGTGAAAACATCTCTATAAACTTGGACACTGAAAGGATTGACAATTCATACATCACATTCAGATGGCTCACAGATCCTACCTTAACAAGTTAAGGATTAACAAAGTCAAACAACTAAATACATAGTACAGTCAAGCCATCTCTCACTTCATAAAATTCTTATTGATTTGTTAGGATTAGTAAGGGCATTACATTTTAGATTTATATTAAAGAAAAAGACATATGGTTTTAAAAATTATAATAGCTTAATATGACATACAATATACTTACATTGCAATAATAAAAAAACAGGGCTATAATAGAAATTAGCCT
>WWET01004462.1:8445-23669 GCA_011038615.1 Limnodynastes dumerilii | reverse complement strand
ATACACATACATATATATATATATATATACATACACATACATATATATATATATACATACATACATACATATATATATATATAATTATAATTATAAAAATGACAACTTAAGTAATAATGACAGAGTAAAAGGCAGCACTAAATTTAATCAGAGCTAACCTTTTGTTTTAAAACTTAAGAGATGTTATGACAAAATTTTACTTGCAAAATTAGTCAGGGATGATTTGGAACACTATTGACCTGGTTCACACTTTAATATTTTGGAAAGTTCATAAATATACACACAGCCCAGATCTGAAAGAATGACTCACAAATACTAAAGAAAAATGTTAACCTAGCTTCTTAGGAGCTAAGAACGTTCGTTCTCCATATACATATATATATTTAGGAACAGCATTATTTCCCAGATGAGAATCGTGCGTATATTAAGGATCTTTAATATCCTCATGATTCACGGCTAAGCAAAGAAACACATTAATTGATTCAATTAAGAAACAGATTTATTTCCTTAGGCTTTGATTATAGTTAGCAAAAGTAACTCAATAAAATTATACAACATTGCAATATGCTATAATGTAGAAAATTCTTAAAATCACAAATACTTATTGAAGAATTTAGAAAAAAAAACATTCAGTTTTCACAGTTGTTATAACATAAATATCAAAATGATATAAATCTACATAAATTAGACCTAAACAAAATTTGTATCTCAAGGTCACACACAAACAATGCAAGCATGCTACAAGTTAAATAAGAAAGGACTACTTATGTTTAAAAAAAGGTTTACAACAATGAAATCATGCACAAACTGCAAATAAATGTAAATACTGAAAAGCTTTCAAATTTAATGTGAAACATAAAATGGTAACATAACAGCAGTTTTCCTAGATGAGCCTTACTGGGGAGGGGTCAGGCTCCCAAAGTAAAACTAGTAACAATAACAAGAAAAAAGAAAAGGGCGCTGCACACTGTTCAAATGGCAGGAGTGTCTTAATACAGACCTCCAGCGTACACATATAGCAAATAGATAGGGAGGTGCCTTGATGCTTGACAGGTGAGCTTAACACAATATAGCTATATTGTGAACTAAACCTCCTTCTTATGTATGCGCTGACACAGTGTTATATAATGTTTGGAGTGCCATACCTCTCTTTTGTTCCTTGTAGTTACACAGTGGTCACTTTGGTCCTTGGTTGCACCTCTCCATTTATATATACACTTGCACACATTTCATAATTTCATTAGAAGCGCGGCCTGTGTTTTCCTTATAAAATACAATCAGCATCGTAGCGTACCAACATAATAATGTTCCACATATCATTACTGGTAGGGTTTAGTATGCTATAGCTTCCTATTATGTCTTGGAAGACTTGTTGAGGTTTATTAAGTCTATGGACACATATAAATAGCTAATATTAATTGAATTTAACATGTCCACATAATTGGTCAGATCCAGACTCCCACACGTTATGCATACATGAAGAGCTCTAAAATTACGCAAGGAAGAGGACGGCTCCATCCACCCCCTCTTTCGGTAGTAGTTCTAGATACTTGTCCAGAACCCTGCCTTAACTTTATCGCAAGGATATGCATCTGTCTGGACACAGATCCATGAGTAACTGGTGTTCCCTGCCCTTTTATTTGAATGGCAGGGATTCGGCATGCATAAGTGAAGGGTCGGTCCCTTCATCAGAACTTTTAATGTATGGAACTGAATTCCGTACGTTAGAAGGTGTGTTTGCAGAACATCTGGCGCCTGCATGCATCGATGTTACTTGTCCCCTGACTTTATTAGTTCTAGATCTGGCCCAATGTCTCCATATGGCCACATAATACGGTGTAATATTCCCACATAATATACTAAGGGGTCACAATAAACTATGTAAGATGGGATCCTAATCAAGATGGTAAGTACTTCTTTTTATTTATTATTTTTTATGCAATTTTTTAATGCATTTATTTTATGCATTTTATAATTAGCGGTAATTTAAAAAAAAACATTATTTGTGATACTAAGTAATCATTGTTTATTTATAGGGGGCATTAAATGTTAAGTCTTTTTTTAATAGTAAGGGCCAGCCCTATATTTTATTTAGTATCTAGGAGGGGTATTAATTTGTGTTTTGTTGTAACGGATGACAGGGCATGCTGGCACTTGTGGTTCTCCAAGCGCTAGCATACCCTGACATCCTTGGGCATGCTGATGTTTGTAGCACAACAAGCATCAGCATGCTCTGCAGCGTTAAAAATCCACTAAAACCCAGGAAATTCCTGGTGATCTGAACGTGTCAGACCTGGGAATTTCCCGGGTTTTCTGGACTTAAAAGGTGGCTTTTATTTGATCCCTGGCATTTCCACCAGGAAAAACCCGGGTTGAAAGACCCGGGTTTTTCATCGATGGTGACATTAGAATACTATAACTGGGCTCGCTGTGACTCTCCTACCCCACTTACCATCTTCTCCTCTGTCTTCTTGTGGCTCCGCAGTGTGCAGACTGAAGAGGGGTGACACAACCTTGATAACTTCAGAAATGTCTGCTTCCAGCAGTTAAAGAAGGCAAGTTCACACAGACACATTGGACGGATACATAAGAAAAAGGAATAGGTTTCTTTTACTTAAAATTACAAATAGATATAAGAAAAGAGAACAATGTAGAGTAGCCGACACAGATGGGATAGCAGTATCTTCTCTATTTCCACCAATGTAAACAAAGCAAAAGTTACATTTTACCTAACTTTACAAAGCATCAATTCTTGTGCTATAAGGAAATACTTGAGATGATGTAAAAAGATCTGTCATACTTTAATGGAACATGATAAACTTGAGGGTCCTTATAACAATGTGTTATGGGGCCCGGGAATGTTTAGTGATACCTGATTATTTGTTTAAGTTTTTTTTTTTTAGCAGAAATATCTATCTCTGGATATATCATAAAACTATTGCAGGTCCTTTTGGTTATACCATGGCACCGATATCTATAACATAAATCTGTGTAAAAATAAACGCCCATTGGGTCTCTGTGTATTTTGGTAAAATAATGACTGTAAAACACGTAAATTCCGAGAAGGTGTAAGAGCGGGGAATGTAAGGGGAAGGGTAAATGTCGTCAAAACCGAGGAGGAGCAGGAACAGGAACGTCACACACGTTCCACTGAAAGCAATGGCAGACGCCACTAAAGCAGTCAGGTTAAAGGGGGCGTGATTGGTCGTCAGCAGCACTGGAGAAGGCAACCTTCACGTAGCTGGCGCTGCTTCGCCACTTGCGCGGCCACACGGGAGCTATGTAGAGCTGTGAGACGTTGGCGGGAAATGGTGGGTGTGGTCACTGGGCCACTTCACGCGCCTGAAACACATACATAGCACGCAGCCAGTAAAGCAGCAGTAACCCCATGCAGCCGATACATGTAAACACGAGGCCGCCCAGTGTATGTAGCGACCGCCTCCCACTGCCGCCGCCAATGAGAGCCCCGCCATCACCACCATCCTCAATTCTTACTGCGTGAGCTCCGCTTACTGTGGCCTCCAAACATCCTGTCACTGCTTAACCCTGCGTGTGCCAGGTGGAGGAAACACCTGCGCGTTATGTCATTGTGCAGGGCGGGAGCTTTCTGTGGTGTAGGTAGGGAGCCAATTCTATACGTGAAGAAGTATGTCTCTCTATGCTCGTGTGTAATTACACATATGTCCACAAAGTTTCTGACTTTTCTAGAATTACCTGACCTCTATACAATTATCATCAGCAATGGAATGCTTACTTATTACCGTAAAATTGCGCTGGGCTTCATTAGCTGACCCTGCGCTACTGGCAGCAATTGCACCGTCTGCAAACTTTTTGATATATGAAGTCATTGTGCAGCGGTGCCTCTGGTTCCCAAGCACTCTACATCTCAGACATAACCCTCACTCCCTGAGATACAGAAGCAACACAAGCTGACTGACTTCCTCTGCACTTGCAAGGGGCGTACAGCCACTGGCACCGCCTCTGCCACCCATCCCTCTTTCATATCCCCTACCCACATGCATCTCCTATTTTCAGAAACCTCTTTTTTGACGCAGAAGAAATACTAATTTGAAGTACGTCACTAATATTTCTAAGCTTCTCCACTCCCCTCCTTTGGTTATAGTATGTGGAAAAAGAGCGGAAGGTATAAGTAGTTTTACAAGGACACACGATGGGGAAGGGGGCAGTGCCAGTCGAAAGGGGAAGCAAAAGTAGTAGGTGCACGATACATGGGTGTGCTGAATGCAGAAAGTGACATGGGGGATAGGAAGGATGCGACGAGCTTAGGAGGTCGGTAATGACTGTTAAAAAGTGTTATGTCAGTGAGGGCAGTATTGCAAAAGAAACCTGTAATGCAATCCGAGCCTGTATATAGCTACAATCAATCCCGCATCACATGCAAAACACCATCAGACTGGAAGGGACATGGGTTACACCCCCTCCCTACCTGGATCTCCAAGTAGAAAAAAAAAACAACAACCCATACCCCTCTAGCATGAGACTGACATAAAGTAAACCTCACAGCACCCACCCCCTTTCCCAGCAGAGCAGCCTGCAACCATTCATATCAGCATACACACGCATAGAAATATGTATATGTGTCTTTTTTGCAACAGATCAAGGAAGTCTGCATGCGAAGACGATCGGCAGAGGGACTGAAGGGGTTGCATGAGCAGCCATTTCAGTTGGAACCTTTATCTCTCTAGATTTTTGGATGACATGTACATTGAGTTACTTTCTATTCACTGCTGAGAGAGAGAGCTGGATATCTCCGTGTGTGCGATGAACCGCTGCTGGACTTTCTGTGGAGGGCTCATGGTCTTCTCTGCTTTTTTCTCTGGGATCCTCCCCTATTTTAACCTGAGGTTATCTCCACAGTGAGGACACCCTCAAAAACAGCAAGGTAACCAGAGAACTCATGATATGTGTGGGGTTTTTTTTTATCAGGGTGAATATGATGGAATGGAACGTGCTGCGTGTTGGACGGATTGAACCCTGTAGAGGAAGGTGGGGAAATGTGCAGCACAAGCATTAGACATTGCGCATGTTGGGCAGTCATGTTTAAAGAGTATGAGGGAGGGAAGACCTAGAAACAACAACTTTTTAAAACATTAAACCTTGCATCGAATGTTACCAAGGAAGGTTTTTCTAATGACTGCGGCACTGTGCATAGATGCATCATGCTCAGTCATTTCTCAGTGCGACTGGCATTGCCCAGGGAAGCTTGGCAGTGAAGAGTAGGAGGAGATGGAAGAGTGCGGGTCTATGTGGTTGGTATGATGCCGATAGTTGTGTTACTTTCCTCCAGTGTACAGGCAGCATTCTTATGTGCATGGTATTGTGTAATTTTGCTGCTAAGATTTCAAGTTCAGGTTTTAGTCAGTGGAACCGAGGTTGCTGGTAGAACAGAAACATTTAGATGATAGAGAACTAGGATTGCAATGGAAATATACTCTGCACGTTGCGGGAGAGGACGGTAGGGGGCGTGGCTGTTGTTTACCTTTTAGAACTCTCGGTTCCCCTCGGATATCTCTGGGGGCGTCTTCTAGAAGATGATGATCAGCTCTCTATAAACATTTGTCACTGCCCAGACCCCAGGGATACAGTGCAGTTACCTCCTCTTCCCTGGTATGCTCATTACTTGCCCTGTTGTACATGCAGCTTGTACGATGATGCTTCCTTACCTACAAGGAGAGATTTGCAGATTAGTTATTTTAATCTCCGATACTGTACTCTTGTAAGCCTTCCATTTTGTATGCACACTTACTTGTGACTTCTAAACACACTAGCCCAGTGTGTCAGAATAGCTTTTTCTCTAGACGCTTTAAAAAAAAAAAATAATTCTGGGTAATGGAATTGTAGTCAGAGACCCCTGACATTTTCTTCATAGATGGCGATCTGATTAATTGAAACCCTCTGAATGCATACAGTTCTGTACGGCTGCAATCTGTAATTATGAATACCCCAAGTGGGTACCAGTTGATTTAAAAAAAAAAAAAATCTCTGGCCTTAACACGACACAACAGAAAACCAATGGTAGACTCTCATTCTGCAGTACTGGGGTGAGATAGTTGCACTGTGATTGGTGGAAGTCACATACATCAGCCATTGGTTATAAGTGAGAAGGTGAGTGAGGCTGGGTGCAGGTTTATCACCCTAGCTTCTTTTACTTAATAGGAGTGGACCGAAGAGCAGCAAAAGTATAAAAATTAGAGCCATGGTGATTGCGTTTTGGTCTATTACGCTGGTGTCAGAATGAAAACTTGTTACAAATCTCGTGTTTGAACTTGAGTTTTCCAATAAGTATTATGCTGTTAGTGCAATTGTTATTAACAATTCATTTAGACTGTCTTGAATTGTAATTGTTTTTCTTGTTAATATTCCAAAACATTGATGTTCTATTGTTTTCAAAGACCACTCTCCTTATTTGCAACTATATTTAAAATTCCATCTAGTGGCCTGTGTTTTATATTGGTACTAAAAGCCGAATACTGTATTGTTTTGGGGTTATGTATAACTCATATTGATACAATATTGCATTGATAGATTTTTTTATTCAAAGAGAACTCTTTAAACCTTAATCCATGAGAGAAATGATACAGATGAATGCAAAAAAGCAACGATCTGAGATTGTAAAATTGATTTGTACTTATATAATTCCTGATGGATCTTTAATGACTATATCTAGTTTACCTGTCTGCAGTTATATTGTTTCCATGTATTATTGTATTTGTTTAAGCCTGCAGTGTAATGCTCTGTTTTAGATACAGTTATCTAGTTGTTATAGTTTTATCTGAAGTTTTAACCTCCTAATAAGCAGAAAAAAGACAGAATGTGTTATGAACAGTAGTTGTGGGATTGCATGTGCAAAACCATAAATTAGTTGTGAATGTTGTACACCCCTTTTAACATTTTAATAGTAATGTTAAGTAGTGTTTTACAATGCAGTTGAAATTTTACAAATTAAGTTAATTTGAGTTAGAGCTCTGGGTAGGCTAGTGCAGGGCTGGTCAACCAGTTCAGATGTGAGTGTTAAAAAAATTGTTGTATATACCCATGAGCTAAGTTAAAGAAATACATAAAATAATTTTTTTTTGAAAAATACACATAATTGTTGTCACAAATTCACCCCAGAAATGCACTTAATTACTCCACAACAATACATATAATTGCTTTCCCACATTCTCACACAATACACAGGATTACTGCCACCCTTATCCACCCACAAATGGTCATAATTGCTTTCACATCACCACACAGAAATAACTCAGTATTTACAACCTTCATTGCAGGGTGATTTATTGTAAAAATAAATAAATTAAATTCAACAAAACATCCCTTAAAACGCTGCTGGACAGACCTGGGAAATGGGTCTGCCCTGACAGTGTAAAGGACTGCCCTTGCCTCTGGAAGAGAGATTTGTTTACCAACCAGGTGTGTTATGTGAGACATGGGTTGAAATACCTGGATGGGTACCTTTCACTCCACACCTTATCAGGTTAACCATGGGAAAAACCCTTTTCTTTTCCCATTTCTTAGACCAGTACCCCGGTGCCTTTCACATCTCCACCAAACCTGGGTTATTGGAACCCTGACCCTGGTCTAAGGCTAACAACCCAGAATTTTAATGTTGATGGGAAAGGGGGTATCAGCCACCAACAAATGATCGTGATTGCTGTCACACTCAGCCATCCATCTAAAAATGCACATAACTGCTGCCACACTCAACCACCCAGCAATATAAATAATTGGAATTACATAGAAGTACATAATCAAAATAAAATATAATTAAATTACCTAACCTTTTCCTGTGCAGCAATAGCATCTACAGCAAAAAGTGTTTGGCGGACTCTTGGTACAGAAACTTTCCTGCTCAATATCTTCCTAATTTCATCACTGCCATGTCACATGCTATTTCAGTAGTCTTAGATCTCAGGCAATAGCAGCCACTCTGTGATATGTGCCTATGTCTTCTAGCTGGATCACAGCACATGCACATTGCTGGCGCTTTAGAAGCAGCTACTAGACAAAACAAGCTCAAAGAGTCGCATGCGGCTTCAGAGCAGTGGTTTGGCTACCCCTGGATTAGTGCACTCCATATAGTCTGGATAGTGCCAATAAAAATCTTATCTTTCATTTTCAGAATTGATTTTGGTCCCACTTTTATGCTAAATTAAAAATTCCTTATATTCTAATTACTGCTAACTATTTTTTTTTGTAGGTTTGCTAGGATGAAAAAACAGCCAATTTTAAACATGCGCATGTGCCACAACCTCCGCTTGTGTCTGGAACTGTGAGATCCAGAGAACCATTTTTTCTAAGCACTCTGGAGGTGGGAGAGGGGTTAAGGATGTAAACTTTACTTTATAGTCATTCTCTATGGCGCCCTATCCCGACTTTCTATCCCTTCCTATTGAAGGAGAATTTTAAAGTAGGGCCTTGGAATTCTGTGAAAGCAAGGGGAATAAGTAAGGATGCGGTCCACTGTTGTGTTAACAAATCAGATATGAGGGTATTCAATTCTTCTTTATTGGAAGATGCCAATAATAAAAACTGAGCAAAGCAATTAGCTAAATTTGGGTACACATTACAGCATTTTCACACAATGATTATACTATCACACGCTAATCAAGTGCGTAGAACAATATTTCTTTAGTGTGTACTCTCCCACAACCATGTTTTATCCAAAGCACATTCCATTGTTTGATTTGATTTTATAATCTTTCAAATTTTTATGATCAATGATAGAACAATGTTAAAAGAACGAATGGTGAAGAGAAGATAATCCCAGATCTGACGGTAAATCGAGTTAGTGAGTTTTAAGATGTTGTAGATGTTGTCTTAATATATCTAATATGTACCCAGCTTAAGTGTAGAAACATAAGGTACTTTCAAAAAGTATTGCATAACTATGTCATGGTGAGCAAAAAAAAAAAAAAAAAAGCAGCCAGTTTCTGTTAATGTTTCCCGAAAATTGGTAGTGAGCAGCTTACTCCGCAAGAGCAAGAGGACGGAAGTGTATTTGATAAAAGAAGAGAACTTGGCTTAAATGAAGTCTTCCTGTTGTAGTGGTATACCATTTGTCAGTGGTATGTAGGTGATGCAGGTACTGGTACATTAATCTTGTGATATTATATAGCTTATGTATTCAATTATATTTCCAGGCATTAGCTTAGTGTGGTGATATTTATAGGATGATGATTGTTCATGTCTATCTCCTGTATATTCATTAGAAAGTGTAATTATATCTATAATATATATTTTTATATGTAATGCTTATGTCCAGAGTTCTTTCTAATGCTGCACTGTTATTAGAATATAGACAATATAGAGTGGTTTCTGTGATTACTATTCAGTAGGGGGCTAAAAGAGAATTTTAATGACCACCAGTCAGTATTGTAAAGGAATCAGGACTTTTTCAGAATGTGATTCCCTATAATCATTAATTGTAATTTTAAAGGACATTGCCTAAAATGACATACAGGCTCTTTTTGGAAAGCAGAGTGGTGTTCTCCCCAGAACATTTTGCCAGCTGGGTGGTATTAAATAGTAGTTGGGTTGGGGCAGTGTGATACTTTTGCAATAATAATACTTGACGGGATTCAGACATCTGTTCTCACTACAGAGCTCCTTGCTCCATCAGAATCTACCTGTCTTATAACCATTTGTTCTGTTGGTTGCGATCTACTGGTGAAGGCAACTAGACAGGGCTGGTGCTGGGGTGTTTAACACCCCCTGCAAACTATAAATTTGTGCCCTCCTTTTTAAGGATTTAGGACCGGATTCACAGGTAAGAATAAGTTAGGTGCGGCCGTATCCGCAACTAACTCACCTGTCCTGCCCCTCAACCCGCCCTATTTGGAACCATAGGGCTTCCTTAAGTAACCATGCATATTTTCCTTCAGAAGGAAAATACGCATGGAGAAAGCCTCGCTCCCCCTCCCACTTCTAAAACCAAACCCTCAACGAGGCAGCATTAGCAAGCTTCCTTCTTCCTAAACTACTCCATGCGGTCTTTAAAGAACACATGGAGTCAATCTACGTACCTAAATGGTACATAAATTGCATAAATGAGCTAGTATGTATGCGTGGTAGCCTATTTTCTCACTTATACGCACTTAAGAAGCACAAGCTTCTTAAGTATGAATACGTCTCTTAATGTTTAATACCAGTTAGCATCCTACATTACAGTATCCACATAAGCAATAAAAAATACAGAACACAAACTTGTAACCACAATAAGAGAAAGCAAATACAAGTCTCTACTACACAATACAGCTTTCTAGTCTCTTCTGTACAATTCCCACTGCTTCTTAGTGACCACCATACAATACTGACTTCATCCTAGTGACCACCATACAATCCACACTACATCCTAGAGACTGCCAAACAATACAGATGACATCTTAGGGCCATACGATACAGACGTTATCCTAGTGACCCCAACCTATCTTTTTAAAACCTCTGATATAATGGCTTTACTCCTCTGTTTGTGAAAGACGCTGACGTGACCTTAGATCAGGACAGCGTCGCACTGAAAGAAAATGCAGGTACCTTATGAGTCCCAGCTGACATTGGATGTCCTCTGATAGGCAATGGTGCAGCTTTTACAGCCCATTGGAGGACAGCTAAGACTGAAAGCTGGAGATCACAATCAACATCTTGTTCAGGCCTTGCTGGGAGGTAAGCTAAAATAGCTGGGTGGAGCACCTGGCTAAAAGGCCATGGGGAGAACACTGCAGAGTATTTGTGAATAATTGGTTGTCATTTAGTGCGTGGACTGCATTTGGGGGATGGATTACAATGATTGTGTTATTGTTCGTTGTTTGATAAACCATAGCTGTGGAGAATTCTATCTGTAATTTCATAGCCTTTTTTAGTCAGTAGGTTAAACATGGTCTGTCTGAAGATGTCTTTTACTACCTACATACTGAACAATAAATCATTCAAAAGACTGCCATACTTGGGTATGTCAATTTGTTGTGTGTGTTATTTAATAACATATAACTTGAATCATATCTGGTCTGTGACGGATCTATCATGTTATGATATACTATGGAATTTGAAGTGTGTGCTGATTTTTGGTACAATATATGTACAGAGACCCATATTCTCCCATGTGTACTGTGGCAATCATTCCAAGTTTTGCCAAATCACTTTTCATACGACCATTGTATCGCAAGTGCATATTGTCAGGTGTGCATGCAGCATAAATTAAGCCCTTAATACCCTGCCTTTGTTCCATTATGTGCATTGCACCAAAATCATTGTCCTACAGGAGGAAGATTTTAAATGTTTTTTATTGATTGTGTTTCTTAAAATTACACTTAGTTCCCATCAGAGTATTGCCATCACCATATGACGATTGTTGTTTCCTTGTATGGAATGTTAGGAATATCCTGGGATATCTACCCGACTCATCCAATTTTATATTTTATGCTGTATTAACCAAATAAATGCAACTTTTGTTCCTGAATGGGTTCACGGAAGACACCAGTCTGGAGTCCTCACAAATATCAAGCTCAAGATTATTTTTTATCTCCCATGTCATCAATAAAATGTATTCATATAACCCTTCTGTTGTTTTCTCTAAGCCTCATCAAAATGTGTACCTGGGGGGTCCAGTTGTTATACATGCATACCCAGTGAGTGTGTCCCTGAACTGTATATTTTTGTATTTGTGTTCCCAGAGAGTCTTTCTCAGTTCCCTGTATTGATTCCTTTGTGTGTTATTGTCCCTCTATCTATGAACTTCTTACGTGGTTATTAAGATCATCTTTTATCCAGTTTCTTCACCTCTGTATTACTCTTTATTTTAGATTTTGTTGATGTTTGTTCATATTATTCTTGATTCTGACTACCTGCTGCATTCCAGTTTATCTCTACTATACAGTGTGGTGCACTATTCTTTTTGGACTCCATACTTATTCGCTTCCTAGTACCTTTTAAACTATTATTACTTGAGTCCTGTGACAATCCAAGAACATTAATCTCATGGGAGGAAAGCGGTATTCCTTTTTTTTTGTTAATGCAGTTATATAATGATCTAGTTATGTGGTTGCTACTCTGCATACAACCTGCGGACCTTGTCAGAGGGTTCAGATTTTGTTGAGACCCAAAACCTTTTTAGTAAAGAGATAAATGGGCCAGGGGCAGAATTGTCAGTTTTATCCTAGTTAATAGGGACAGTAAAAACTGGAACCTTATAGTGGGATGGATGTTTTACACTAACAAAAAAAGATAATGTATTTAAGAGGAATCAGGGCTTTGTTTTCATTTTAGTCAAAGGAAACAGAGCCTATGCTGCTGTTGTGTATTACAAGTAAAATGCATTCGGAGTTATGCCATATATACTAGGGCCATTTAGAATATAGAATATGGAATATTTCTCTTTTCTGTGCCTCCATCCTTTCCTGCACCACATGCTTTGGACAGCGGATGTGTAAACAGCAAATCACACATGCATTATTGCAAAAACAGTGCTGGTCACCATCATCTTTGCAATTCCTGGTTTACAATCCTTGGAGAATTATGTATTTTCTTAGATCCTAGCAGTTTTTTGCATTTGTTGTAAGTATAATTATATCTGTATATATGAAAGGCTGGTTTGAGAGAAACAAATGTAACAATGACAGCATAGTATTAAGGTTAACGTCATTCCAGTTATTATAATTCTTCTGCTCTTTCGTTTAAGCATTTACATTTTCCTAGGGAAATAAATGGGTACCTCTTTTTCAAATGTTTTCACTGAATGGTTTATAATTTAAACAAAGATAATATACTGACACCCACTCATTGTCCATAAGCTAGATGCTTTAACTCTATAACCTTACGCATTTCTACAACAGACAGACATTAGTTTAGACTAAAATATTTACAGATCAGAGAGCTCTTTTATGTATGCAAAGAATGTTTTGTGTGTTTAATATAAAACAATGGCACTTGCTATTTGGTGTATCTAAAAGGTACGTTAAGGATGTGTTCGCTGTCCTATTGGAGTGCGAATACAGGCTGGCCATAAAAAATAATGCTTGCTGGCAATATGCAATATCAGTGCAGATTACATGCTATTTCCAGGGTATTAACACTTCCTTCCCCCAAATTGTATCAGGACTATGTAAACTCTGGGAAAGCAATGAATGTTGTGCTTTTCCATAGCACAATAATATTTTGATTTAAATCAATAAAGGGCCAGAAACCATCTTTTCTGCTCCAGCTAGGAGACAAATAAAATGAAGTCTTTTTTAATGGCAAGGTACTTCTGGTAAAGGAAATCACTAAACACTCTTGACAGAAAAGGCATTGTGGAAGGGTAGTCCCATTCTTGTCATTGTTAAATGATTTTTATTTTGCCTTTATAGATGCATATTTGTGTTATTTTTATGAAACAAAGCAGGTATGGTTGATACTAGCATTTAGGAGACATTGGTGAAAAATGTGATGTGTTTTTGTGAGTGGGAATTGTGTAGCTTGAAGCACAATGCTATAAATTGTTGTTGAAGTACTAAGTTAGACATATATGGTTGTAATATAGCACATAGAATATATCCTCCTTAGCTGTGCAAACCAAACTGTGACCACTTCCTCTCCTCTTCCGGTATCTTGTATGAAACCTTTATACATTTTGGCAAATTGTCTTTAACCAATGCTAATAGTAATGTAAAGCAGAAACATGGATGGTACTTAGATCAAGGGTCAGATCATAATGAACATTTTCTCTTTGCATCAAAATAAAATGCAGTTTCTGCAGATTTCTTGGATGCACATTTATGATGTAAAATTTCCATACCAACACATCCCAAAGTCTAGAGCATTAAAATCTGATGCATATGGTTACTAATATAATACAATGTATTTATTTTAAAAATTAGTTGTGGAACCAGCATTATCCCTAAAGCCATGGTTGGCAAATAAACATTAGATTGTGACAATTGGTATTGAGAGTTCAAGAAACATTCCCCAAAACCAGTGCTGTTTTTGTGTGAAATAGATTCCGGTACTCACCTAATGTTATAGGTTTCTACAATTGCCCCGTTATAGTAAAACAGTTCCCAGTTTGCTGTAGTGCCTTCAGTCCATTTTATGCCCAACTGTAGTGCCAGGATAAGATGAGATCCTGACCGTCCAATTACACCACCACAAGCACCAGTTTCAGTCATTAAAATGATCATAAATTATCATGAAAACCTGTTCATAAATATATAATTAACATAAGGCAGATGGATCCATGTATTAAAGTTTGACATGCATGATGGCAAAGCCATCATGTAAAATTTGAAATGATAGGATTCAACCTGGTTTGGTATTTTACTCCTATGGCACATCCAATTAAAGGGGTTTTGCATTCAGAAATGCTCTTGTTTGCCTCTGTTGTAGTGCAATACAGTGAATAATCCCTGTTTGCATATTTTAAAGCCATCATTGGTTGGATTTTGTTCTCCTTTAATAAATAAGAACAATTTGAAGGATAGATACAGACTTTCTACAAAGGATTCTCTCTCAGTGCATGGCATTTTAATAGAAACATAAGACTGGATCCAGAATTAAGTACAAATAGAGCTCGTAAGTCTTGCAGCAGAAGCAAACTTAAGCAAAGTGCGATCCTGTATTCTGTACCTGTAAGGGTACTGCACTCTGCAAGCGCATACTGAACTTCTGTACTCTGGAAGCTATCTTAACTCATTTGTAGTGCATTCCGATGCATAACTGCCATGTCACTTATGTGCAGAATCCATGCATGAAATACTTTTACATTGTGAAATTGTAAATGGACTGTCGTACGTAATTCTGGTTCCGGTCCATAGACTGTGACAGCAGATGAGAGCCACTTGGCCAGTCCAGTCTACACATTAATCCCAAGCATGTTGAAATTGGTCTATTTTGTTAGTCTCTACCACCTCAAATGAGAAGCTATTCCACTTATCACTAACCTTTCAGCAAATTCTAGATCTCTTGCTGCTCTGTGGTCTTGTGTCATGCCAGGTGTTTGTGAGGGTTCTATTGCTATGATCTCTCCCACAGTAGGCCACAACTAGGTTGGATGGTGGGAGATTTACTATTGTAAACTATTACACTGCCACCACCTGGCTACTTTTTAATTCCACCTAGCTGGCAGGGTCATTGAGAAGAGAATAAAGGAGACTAGCGTATGGAATTTGGAATCCTCACTTCAGCGTGTAGAAGAACAGGGATTTCCCCCAGCATTACCTTAAGTACCTATATAT
>WWET01004461.1:51489-67557 GCA_011038615.1 Limnodynastes dumerilii | reverse complement strand
TAAGCGGCCATACGTTCCTGTGCGAGCATATGGCCCCTTCCTTACGCCGGCTGAAGTTAGGGTAGCCTTCAGCCGGCGTAAGGAAGGGGCCATATGCCCGCACAGGGGGAGTGTCGGTCAAAATTAACGCTTATACGCTGTGCTTTAGTAAGCACAGCGCATTGGCAAAGGTCTGGATCAGGCCCTTGGTTCCAAGAATCAAATTTGTGGCCCAAGAATTAGGTAAAATGTAATTGACCGCCTTCTGTTGGTTCAATGTGTCACATTTGTAGACCAGAGCTATTTAACCCTTGCAAAACTACAGTACTTTGCTACACCACTCTTGATTTCAAGAGTTAAATTTGTGGCTCAAAGTTATTTAACTCTAGCCAAATGAAAGTTACTTATTTAAAAAAAATCATATAATATAGTAGATGTGCCTGCATTGTCATGCTATTTTATGCCCAAGCCTTGTTGGGCCATAGTTCTGACTGACAGCAAGATGACAAAATACAAGAATAAAAGGTCACAAATAAAAATGCAATAGGGTCACGTTATTTGTGTGGTTACAATTTGTTTTGTATATTTAAACTAGCAAGAGTATCTAGAAGTATGTAGGAAGTGACAGAAATAACTGCACGTAGGGGGTGAACAGGCTCTTACCTGTACAAAAGTGACTCCTGTTTTCAGGGACCCCGCTTCCCAATATGTCCACACTCTGGACACCAGCGGGGTCCCTCTCCCTGGCTTTTTGATTCCAAATCAGGCCTGGTAAACACAGGAAGGCCTCTGCCGTGTCCATAGAAACGGCAGTAACAGGAGGCCCAGCTGTGACGAGGATGGATCGTTCCTTGTAGCCAGCGTGTTCACTTTAGACCAACAGATTTCCTGCTCTTGACCTGCTTCCTGGTTGCACTCTCGTCTGCCCTGTCAAAACGTACTTGCTAAAAATACAGTGGTACAAAATAAATGTAACATGACAGCTACCAAAACAGAATAGACTGGGTTATTTCCTTTGTTGCTTCTGTCTGCAAATAAGCTAAAGGCTGCTGCTGGAGCTGCTGCATGCTCTATCTAGCTCCTCCTCCACTCATTCTCTCCCCTTACTGTTGATTATACTGTTGTGAAAGAGTTCAATACACAACAAGGCTGAAGTTAGCTTCTTATTCACTTCTTATTCAGGCCTCAGCTTCTTTTTCATGTTAGTTTAAAACAATCAAATCTTGTTAGATAAACGTGAAAATTGTAGAAACTAAAAACATTTTCTCTTACACACATATACATTTTATTTTTATTTCCCCATCAAGATTTTGAGCCTAAAATAGGGTGGCAAAGTGGACACACATATTTGACCATTTTGAATACTTAGCTGTAGTTTTGCAAAGGTTAAATAGTATTGGGCAACAAGTTTGACACTTGGAATCAACAGAGGGTGGTATGTTACATGTGATACATTTTGCATTGCCCAATAAGGTTTTGGGCATGAAACAAAATGGCAAAGAGGACAACCAAATCTGACCATTTTGAATAAGTAGCTGTAGTTTTGCAAGGGTTAAATGGCCTAGGGCAACAAATTTGACACTTGGGGCCAGATTTACTAAGCTGCCACTTTTCCAAACCCGCAGCTTAGTAAATATGGCCCTTGGAATCAACAGAGGGTGGTCAATTACAGGTGAATCACATACATTTGCAATTCCCAACAAGGTTTTGGGCTTGAAATTGGGTAACAAAGTGTGCACATACACTATATTTGACCATTTTGTATAAGTAGCTGTAGTTTTGCAAGGGTTAAATGGTGTTGGGTAACAACTTGAAAACTTAGAATCAACAAAGGGTTGTTAATTACATGTGACCCACATGCATTACATATTTGACCATTTCGAATAAGTATCTGTAGTTTTGCAAGAGTTAAATGGCGTTGGGCAACACATTTGACACTTGGAATCAACAGTGGGTGGTTTCTTATGTGAGCCATATACATTTTGCATTGCCCAACAACGTTTTGGGCTTAAAGTGAGTTGCAAAGTGGGTACAGACACTATATTTGACCAGTGACCAGTAGCTTTAGTTTTGAAAGGGTTAAATGACAGGCAACAAATTTGACACTTGGAATCAACAAAATGAGGTTAATTACATGTGACCCACATGCATTTTGCATTGCCCAACAAGGTTTTTTACATGAAGTTGAGTTGTCAAAGTGGGCACAGACACTATATTTGTGCATTTTGAATAAGTAGCTGTAGTTTTGCAATGGTTAAATGGCGTTGGGCAATGAAAAATGCATGTGGGTCACATATAAATGACCACCCTCTGTTAAATCCAAGTTTCAAATTTGTTGCAAAACTACAGCTACTTATTTAAAATTGTTAAACTTGGTGTCTGTGCCCACTTTGCCACTCGATTTCATGGCCAAAAACTTGTTAGGCAATGCAAAATGCATGTGGGTCACATGTAAATAACCTCCTGTTGATTCCAAGGGCCAGATTCAATTGTCGGCGGTATTTTCAAAAATATTGCGGCTGAAAAAATACAACGCCTTCGCCGGTTATTTAGTGTTAAAAATTTGGAAATTCTATTGTTTTTTTACCGCTGCGCAAAAAGAGCAGGCAGCGAAGAAGAAATTTAACAGGAAAAAAAAAAACATTTTTGCCCAGCGCTAATGACAGGTTATTGGCCAGTGTCTGAAATATCGGTTTTTTTTTTACCAAGGCACCTGCGCAGCGGCCCCTGGCATCCATGGGCATGCTGATGCTTTTAGTTCTACACGCATCAGCATGCCCTGTCGGGGCACAAGACAGGGCATTGTTAAAAATCCGCACCTCTCATGGGGGCGAATTTTTAATTAACGATATCGTTAAAAAAACAGCGAATTTTTAACGCAAAAAAATTATTGAATAGGAAAAAAAAATATTGGTCGGATTTTTGCTAAAAATAGCGTTAAAAATACGCCGGCGAACGATTTTAACCTAATTGAATTGGGTCCCAAGTGTCCAATTTGTTGCCCAAGGCCATTTAACCCTTGCAAAACTACAGCTACTTATTCAAAATGCTCAAATATAGTGTCTGTGCCCACTTTGCCACCCAATTTCATGCCCAAAACCTTGTTGGGCAATGCAAAATGCATGTGGATCACATGTAATTTACCTTATTTTGTTGATTCCAAGTGTCAAATTTGTTGCCTGTCATTTAACCCTTTCAAAACTAAAGCTACTGGTCACTGGTCAAATATAGTGTCTGTACCCACTTTGCAACTCACTTTAAGCCCAAAACGTTGTTGGGCAATGCAAAATGTATATGGCTCACGTAAGAAACAACCCACTGTTGATTCCAAGTGTCAAATGTGTTCCCCAACGCCATTTAACTCTTGCAAAACTACAGATACTTATTCAAAATGTTCAAAATCATTCTGGGCAAATCAAAATAAAATTGAAATGTGTTTAAGAGATGTTTTTGGTTTCTACAATTTTTACGTTTTTCAAACTAGATTTGATTGTTTTAAAATATCATGTTATGAATAAGAATCTTGAGCCTGAATAAGAAGTTGGCCTAAAAAAGAAGCCAACTGATTAGTATGTAGGGCGCTTAGCATGCCCTTACTGTACTATTTTAATATATTCCCCCTTCCACTTAGCAAACACGAACACCGCATCTCACACTGGCATTGGAAACACTAGGGACGGGATCCTGACTCCAGCACGCTTTCTGTCCGTCCGACAGAGCCTCTCTGAACGCCCCGTCACTGCCCTCTCTCGTGGGGGCTTTATGGGAGCTTATGCTGCCATAAGCCTGCCTTAAGTAAAGTGTGTGCATCAGTGGTTTGTATGACCACTGATCCGTACGAGTGTGGGATAGCCATCCCACACTGTACAATTAGCATGTTTTTGTTTTTTCTTGCAATAAGAGATAAAGGGCCGTATTCATAGATCCGTATGTTTAAAGTATGCAATTATACACACGCACATAGCAAGGCAACACCCATGACACCCTTAACTGTACGTGTGCATTAACATGCGTATATTACTTCAGTACATGCGTATCTAACTAATCGCGCCCTCAAATGGTCATTTAAATGCCTCCCCCCCACCCACCTTCACGTAACTTTGCTCACACGGATTTGAACCACGCCCCTCCGCGTGTATGTCTCCAAGTGCGAATTCACCAGTCCATGCCTAATGGACTTCCGTGCGTAATTACTATGTTACTTGCGTAAATAAAGTTACTACGCATGCGCAGTTACTCCGATCCTAAAAATACGCACGTAACTCCACGCAGAAACGTATATCTGTGAATCTGGCCCAAAATTGCAGAACTTAACAAGAATCCTATCGTATGACTGTTGGGCCAAATTTAGTGGTCAGGTTAGGGGGTTAATTTAAGTACTATTAAGGAGAAACAAAAGGCTTCATTTTATAATATATAGTCTATGGGCTGGATCCAGACTTAAGTAAGTGCTTGAAATTAGTTACTCCTGGGCTAAACCATGTTGATTGCAGGGGTGTCATATTTCATCTGTTGCAAACAGTATTAGAGTTGAGAGGTGATGTTTCCTATCCCAAGTCTAAATAACAGTGTGATAGTAAAGCTGGTCAGTATCTGTGTGCATTAAGCAATTCAAAGATATATCCCTGCATGAATACAATTAACTTGACTCCCTCTGCAATCAACATAGTTTAGCCCAGGAGTAACTAATTTCAAGCACTTACTTAAGTCTGGATCCAGCCCTATATGCCCCATGACAGAATGTTCTTTTCTAGATTGTGTTCAAATGATCCAAAGTAATAGGACTATATATGTCCCATAAGAAATCTCCTTAACACAATCTGCTCCTCTCCTATCCTCTCCTCTTCCCTCTCGCAGACTAATGTCAAGCCTGTGTGTAATATAGGACCACTATAGAGGGCTCCTACCTGTCCCTGGAAACTCTACTTCTGACTCCCTATTTTCCATCATCAAAGCACTAGTTTTGAATGACTTTTGCTCATCACTCACTATAGAGGAGCGAAATTATTGCAAGAAATGTTACCTGTGTTTATATTGGGACAGCCCAGAACACTTCCAGCAGTCCTGTCCGTTTCTCAGACCCAGACATCCACACACCTTCTTCCCTTCAGGTACCTCAGCTATGTCTCCTGACTCATGTTGTCTACCTCCAGGGACACAACTCTGTTTTCTGCCTCAAATTCTTGTAGTCCAGCTACCAATGTTAGGATGCGTGATCTGGTCACCCCAGTTGGAGCATGTACTTTATTGGTCACTGTTGGAGTGTGTGCCCCAGTGACCACAGTTGTAGTGCCCACTATGGTCTCTGTTGTTTTTGATGTCCACCCTATTAGACAATGTTGAGACACTGGCCTCAATTACCACATTTGAAGTAGAACTCGGTGAGCCTATGTCTCAGACGGGTGTGGTTCTCAATTGAGAACGGCCCTATTGCAAATGGGCCGGTTTCTCCCAGCCAGTTCCAGTAAGTCTAAACGTAACTCCAACCCTTACCATAATCCTTACTCTAACCTTGCCTTCCCTGCAGCCTGACCCTCCCTTTTCCACAGCTTAACCCTAAGATTCCCTTCCCCACAGCCTTAACCTAAGACTTTCCTCCCAATAGCTTAACCCTAAGACTCCTCTCCCCGCAGCCTGACCCTAAGTCTCCCATCCCTGCAGCCTAAACCTAGACTCCCCTCCCTGCAGCCTGACCCTAACCCTAATCTTCCCCCTTCAATGACCCTAAACCTAACCATCCCTTCCCCAGAGCCTAACCCTAATAGTGCTACCTATGAGTTTTCGTCTGTCTATATTTACTACTCCATCTCAGAGTCCAGTGCCACAGACTTTGCATGTCTCTCGAGCCTGCATCTCAGAGGACTTACCAATGTTCATAGTGAGTATAAATTGTAATAGATGGGGTTTAAGATGATTGGAGAAACCCTAACATCATAGATTGCCTTGCTAAGACTAAGATGCAGTGGATGTTAAAAAGCTTAGAGCCATCAGATCTGAACACACATTTTAAACTAAAATGGTTCTTATAATGTCTATTTCCAAGAAAAATAAGATTTTAAATTGCCAAAACAATATCAACAGTTTCCCTGGTGGAGGTATGTGTAAGCCATTAGTTGCTCTGGACCGTTTCACAGATACCATCGGGGGATGGTATCAGAGCTACATGTGTACCATCAACGGCCCCAATAAAATTAGGGAAGCCAGCTATCTGATGTAGTTTCTGTTTGATTGAAAACAGACCCTCATCATCCAGGAGTAGATGGATAAATTGGTCTATTCTACAGATAAATGCCATCAGCATCTACTTTAGCATACGACTAACTGAGGACTGGGACTTTCCTGTAGGACTTCGCACTCGCCCTTGGAAGCTCTCACTAGTGCAAGAATGTAGCACTGCCAACAATTTATTTAGCACTGGTATTGCTGTTGGAATGTTATGCCTTGCCTCGAGGTCACTCTGCACAAGCTGCAGAGTTTTCATGATGACTTGAGGTGGTAGATGGTAGCTTCTAACCACCACAGTATCAGTCATTCTTAAGATGTTAACTCAATGCATGTAGATGCGTTCCCTACAAGGATGCCAGTGTCTCTATTGTTCTCTTGTGGTATGAAATGTTACCTCCTCAAATGCAGGCCAATTTTAAGGACAAAGAATATGAATAGTAAATAATATAGGACCGTATTCACACTTAAGGGTGAGTTAGGTGTGGACAGACCGCCACTAACCCGCCAGCCGTTTTTAGGAACCTTATGGCACTTCTGAGTGCCATAGGGCTTCCTTAAGTAACCATGCGTAGTTTCCTTCTTAAGAAGGAAAATACACACAGAGAAACAACTAATCTAACCCCCCCCCCTTCCAATTCTAACTAAAACCTCCAAGACATGGCATTAGCATACCTCCTTCTTCCTAAACTACTCTGTGCGGTCCTTAAAGACTGCACAGTGTCAATCTACGCACCTAACTGGTACGTAGATTGTGTAAATTACCTACTATGCATAGAAGGTCATTTTGGGAGATTCCACAGTTAAGAAGCTGGAGCTTCTTAAGTGTGAATTACGGCCATAATGTTTATGTTTGTTTCAACATTAAAAGCTTGTATTAAGATGTATGTATGTGTGTTTGGTAATTTAAATGCATAATGCAGCTAGCAGGTACTCCTCAGTTCTAGTGACATACTCCTCAGCCACTTCAGGTTGTCGTGGTGATATGCATTTATTTGTTATGCAAATTTGTATACAAACATTCATCTAATGTAATGTAATTTTCATGAATCATAAATGGCATAAGCAGGCCATGCACACATATGTTGCACATAAGCTATTTGCATGTGTAAATTTGCATGGGACATATATTAGGTAATGCAAAAATCGATCTTAAGGTTTTTTTCAACATTTTAACAAGAGTGTAATGTTTCCAATGTGACTACTTACATGAGGAGGCCTCTGAAAAATCTAAGACAGCACTTTGCACCCCAGATTAAGGAGGTGTAACTATTCAACTATTTATAGTTCCAGGTCAAAGATAACTGCAAATGAAATGGTTCAAAGGAGAAACCGTACTAGGGACAGATTTACTAACCTGCGGGAAAGGAAAAGTGCAGATGTTGCCCATAGCAACCAATCAGATTATAGCTCTCACTTTCCTATTACATACTAGAAAATGTCAGCTAAAATGTGATTGGTTACTATAGGCAACATCTCCACTTTCCCTAACCCGCAGCTTAGTAAACCTTGCCCTAGGTGTGTGTTTATAGCACCTGCAGCTATGGGGTTGTAATAATACCTTGTGAATGTACATGTGATACTTGAAACTATAGACAGGAGAACATTGATGTGTTTTAAGTTCTTACAGTCCCTTTCTTGTCTTGTACACACAATATATTGTGACAGAGACAGCATACCTCCAAATGAAAGTAATGCGGAGTGTGACAGAGACAGCATATCTCCCCATGGGAGTAATGTGGAGAATCCTGACCAGGTTTTAAAGCTGCAGCAGGGAGACTGGTGTGATTAGGCTTGGGCTAATCAACAGCACCTGTGCTCTCCTGATATAAGTGTTTCAAAGACAGAGGGTAAATACTCTTGATGGTAAAATAGCTGCCCAAGTGATAGGTGGGGGGTTGGGTTAGCATAGGGACCTCTGGAGCACTTGAAGAGTTTGTGAGTCATGCTGTGACACTTACATGCTGCACTGCTGTTATCAACTTGATGTACTGATGTGGATTACCTGCTATGCTGTCTGACTGCTATAAAATAAAAGTTTTATATCATCTCCTCCAAGTGATGTGCTTCCTTATCACAATATTTATATTGTTTATAAATATATATAATGTATTTGGTAAAATAACTTATACTCAACCTAACTTTAACCTTATAATAAGTTTGGCAAAGTGTGTTTGTGTATCAATCATGGTCACATTTGTAAGATATGTGACCTTTTACATGACCCCTTGAGTTTGTGTAAAGTTTAAAATACTTTTTACCCAAATGTAAATAAAGTTTGTGGTTTCATATTATATGTTATAGGGAATTTTGGTCATACCTAAAAATCATGTAACACATGTATTTGAAAAAGAAAAGCTAAAAACACACACTTTTGCAGTAAATTTTTGTTCATTTTTAAAAATAAATAAATAAAACAAAATTTTTATTGTGTGCACGCTCTTATCACTATTTTGTAGGTAAGTGCTTGAAGAATTGAATAACATTGAATTATGTGAAGACAGGTGGTAAATGAGGCCTCCAGAGAGTGCTGCAGCCAATAAGGAGTTTCTGTTAATTAGATTTACATGCATCAACATGACTTTAAAAACTTACTGCCATGGCTGGTATACAGATGACTGAAGCAGAGACATTGCCAGGTACTTCATTGTCTGTGTCTACCAATTTGACAACAAAGTTCCATAAGGACAAGAAGGTGGCAATGTAAATCACTCCAGTGCCATTCTGCCCACTACGCACTATATCCTGGATTGAACTCTTAGGTACTGAGAGCGAATATGATCATTTCGGTGGTACCAGGGCCCAGAGCATCCATCCCTTGTTGCATAGCTCAGTGCAAGATAATCTTCCGTGCCTGGACATTTTGAGGTGCGTATGAGATATTTGGCACTCTTACAAGGAGATTTATAATGTATATGTGTGTTGTTCTGAATTTTAGCTAATCACCGACAGACATTGGCTGGGAAGAATGCTCATCAATTATGGTCTGATCAGGTGTCACATCCATGGGCTGAACCATGTCATGTCAATATCCGTTATGAAAATTGTATTGACTAAGCATTTTTGTGTAACGTCTGCAGAGTATTTCTACTTAATCGCTACTGAAAGATTAAGTAGAGTATTGGGGATAAATATAGTTTTAATGTTGATGAACAATGTGTACAGAGTAGAGGTCAGTTAAAGTTTAAGAAGTCGGTGGACATATGTCATGTTATGAAATACATGCAGCAAGGCGCAAGGAATACTGAAACCAATGTGAAAGGAAAGAGGTTTATTGAAGGTAACAGAATCCAGGTAATAAATGGGTGAGAATAAACAAATAACAGGCCAGGTAAACTGTGTAGCAACAGTGGCTTGAACCAGATACTAGGCAGACTTGACTGGAAGGCAACAGGCAGGTAAAACTGTGTAGCAACAACAGTAGACTTGAACTTGATGCTAGGCACTGCTGGTGCAGCGATGCAAGGCAGGATTGCAGAAGCAGAGATGCAGGCACTGCTGGGATCAGTGGTGCAGCGATGCAAGGTAAACAGTTCCAGTTTGCAGGATAGCAAGAGTAGATATGCAGGTACTGCTGGGATCAATGGTGCAGCGATGCAAGGTAAACAGTTCCGGTTTGCAGGATAGCAGAAGTAGATATGCAGGTACTGCTGGGATCAGTGGTGCAACAATGCAATGTAGAAAGGTCAGAGGCACTGCTTGGATCAGTGGTGCAGCGATGCAAGGCAGACAGGTCAGGTTTGCAGGAGCAGAGATGCAGGCACTGCTGGGATCAGTGGTGCAGCGATGCAAGGTAAACAGTTCCGGTTTGTAGGATAGCAGGAGTAGATATGCAGGTACTGCTGGGATCAGTGGTGCAATGTAGAAAGGTTAGAAATGTAGGTACTGCAGGCAGGACAGACTGAGACACTGGAGCAGGAAGCTAGAAGCTATGACCGGCAGAGAGTCTTACAGGTGGCAGCAAATTTAAGGGAGAACCACATCCCCATTGGCTGCCAATAGCACATGACCAAAGCACAGCTAGGGAATCCCAGCTGCAAGTTAATTAGGTAGGTTCCCTAGCAAGGAGGAGTGCTTCAGGGGAAATAAGGACCAGAATTCCTACTAAGGCAAAAAGACATGATTACACACTGCTGCCATATGCATGTCAACATGTCAATGCACTTTGCAATATAGTAAATCATATTTGTATGCACTTATTACATGGTAATGACAGTTAGGCAATTACATGAACAGACACATCCATTAGAATGTGTAGTGTGAATCTTTGATAAAATTAAAGCTTAATGTTTTCAATGGTGCCATATACAGTTGGGAAAATTAGTAATAATGGGCCAGATCCAGACCTATGTTTCCATTATGTTTCGTCGCGTAGCGTATTTTCTATGCACTCCCCTCGGACGTATGTACTTTTGCCGTTTTACGCTTCCCAAACCCTGCCTTAACTTTTCAAAGCGTAACTACTGACGTATGGAAAGGCTTCACGTACGTAAGTGCCTAAGCGCGCCCATACTGTACGATTTATATGCCTCACCCCGCCTCCGAAGCGTAATTGCGGGTGTCGTATGGATGTCACGCCCCTTGTTCGTAGTTACGCTGTTGATACAAGGCTGCTATGTACGTTCAGAGTTACGTGGCGTAACATCTGCCGTGCACATGCGCAGTACATACAAAACCGCCTTTTTACGTCACTGGCTAGCAAAAATACGCTAGCGTATGTAGCTCAAGATCCACCCCAATGCTAGGATTGTTTAGGCTGAAAATATATTTATGATGATATAAAGGAAATGAAGAATATAAAATACATAAAAATTCACTTGTAAACGAAAATAAAATAAAACTTCTATAAACATTCATTGTATATTTTTATTTTAACATAAGGAAAGATGGGGGGTTGATTTTTAACTTGCAAAAGTAAGTGGAAGTGATCATATGCCATGAGGACATGTTTAACTTAGACAAGACCTCTAGCAAGTGCAAACGTTTTAACAAATCTCAAGCAGATGGCTGGGCGGGCTCTGATGTGGATTGGGTGCAGTTCATTGACTACATGTCTCCACCAACACATGCACATGGAACGCAAACCGATACACCACCATTTACGCTGGGGTTGGAATAGGTACCATATGCGGGCTTATCGCTTCTGAGCAAGCACACTTGCAAATCCCAGTAAAATGCACCGTGCCAGCTGGTGTACGTTTAGATCTGGATCAGGGCCACGGAGTCTTGAACCCTGCTGTCACTGCAAAAAGGGTTTAAGAGGCCATTATAGTGTGTTGCATCATCCTGTTATTTTGCTATTTGTTTCAGTTAGGTTTATGGGCCAGATCCAGACTTAATAATAACAGCTAATTTACGCATGCTACATGCTGCATGCTACATGCGTAAATCTGGCTATGGGAACGCGCGCGCATGGCAGATGTTATGCATCATAACTCTGATAGTACGTAACTTGTATGTAACTTTGTACAAAAGGACGTGACATCCCTACACAAGCCGAATATACGCATTGTGGGAGGAGGGAGGCATTTATATTGTACAGTATGGGCTGGGTTAGGCACCTACGAACCACATACATATGACACATATGACCAGAGATATGCAAGAAAAAGTTAAGACCGGTTTCTTAACACGTAAGGGGAGTACCGGGGGAGTACATTGGGCCGGATTCAAAACCCTGTATTTTTTTTTACATACGTGCCTAATTTTCCTAATCTAGCTACTACGCATGCAATGTAACTATATTACACTATCTATGTAGTATTTCTTTTCGTCTTTAAAGACCGCATGTACGCAATCTATGAAGCGAAACACTACGTAGATAGTGTAAAATAGTTACTATGCATGCGTAGATTAGGCCCGTATATAATAAAATACGGGGTTGTGAATCTGGCCCATTATACTTAGAAGGGCGTAACTCTGTCTGGTCTAAGTTTGGATCTGGCCCAATATTAGTAATTTTCCTAGACACGTCTATCTTTTCTGTCTCAGCTTATCCGACACTGCCATGACTTGCAATGTTTCTGTAACACTTCTCTTGTGATGCGTGTAATGTGATACTGTGATTAATAAAAATGTTTTGTAAAATAAAAAAAAGAAGCCTTTAAAATTCTAAACCAGTGTCAAAAAAGTCTCTACAACTACAAAAAGATAACAATATTTGTGGCACTTGCACACTTTTTATTGCTTTTTTCTGAACACTTTAGTCATAATTAACACAGAAAAAAATCCAGAAATATTTGCCTTGTTTTGTGGCGTGCCTCTTTAACGTCTCAGAAAACTAGGGTTGTCACCTGTCAGATGTAATCACAGTCTTGCTGTCTCACATAGTTTCTACAAGTCCTCATTTCATTTCCTGCATGTAACGTAATGGCGGGGAAAGCAGATACTTGTAGAATTCTCTCTGAGGAAAAGGAGCCTCAGACAGATAAGTGTCTTACTATAGAAGAACTGCAGAGCCTCTTGGACAGTAGGCGTACAACCTCTCATCGTGTGGATGAAGTCTGGCCTAATCTCTATTTAGGTGATCTGTAAGTATTGCATTGACTTTCTATTATGTCATTTCTAATTATGTAAATTCATCTCTGCAAAAAATGTGTTTGGTAACATCTTATAACAACATATTAATTAACATACACAATTCAGAATGACTTGAATACATATATCAACAAATATGCATTACAATATCTTATTAAAATCAAATGCTTTGACTATCACTGGTAACTGCCGTACTAATGCCCATTTCATGTTCTAATCACAACATCCTTTCCACTTCACGCTGCTGTCGGTAACAAGACAGGAAACAACAGACACTTAGTATTTCTAGAGCCAAATTATGAAAACTTTAGACAATGGATCCTTTTATGGTTTCATCTTTAGTTTTTTAATAAATAGTAGAATGTTATGTGAAGTTTATATAATGTATCTAACCAACCAATATGGATTATATTTATCAGCTATTAATGCAAAACATAATTTTATTCTCTATAAATTATTTTAAAAAAACTTTTTAACCTTTTAACTTAAGAATTACAAACCCAGTAAAATGTCAATGTGCTATTATACAAAAAGGTCATAAAGGTTAATAGTAAAGTTTTAATATGAAAGAGCTCTAGCAGTTGTTACCCACTGTGACCCTAGGTCCTCCTTGACCTCTGGGGCCCCAACTTGACCCAGTGAAACTTAAACCCCCTTTCACATCACCACCAAATACCCGTGTTTGTATTAAAAACCCCGGTTGTCGGCAAAAAACCTGGGTATATGGTGGTGATGTGGAACGTCCCTTTTCTGGTGACCGGGGTCTAATGACACGGGATTACTACCTGGGAAAAAAGAAGGGTTTTTCCTGGTCTGACACGGGGCTGGTGTCAATATGAAAGATCCAGTGTTGTTCTTCAACACGGGTGCTTCACAAAGACACCTGATTGGAAAGATTTCTTTACTATTGCT
The DNA here is from genome assembly GCA_011038615.1 of Limnodynastes dumerilii. Lineage (NCBI taxonomy): Eukaryota > Metazoa > Chordata > Amphibia > Anura > Limnodynastidae > Limnodynastes > Limnodynastes dumerilii. The sequence goes on along the minus strand of WWET01004461.1, from coordinate 53,907 downwards.
ATGGCAATGAGCCGGGAGCTGTGCGCATGGAAAGGTGACAGGCTGCATTTTTCTTAGTACTTGTAGGTCTCCTTTCTGGTCCGTCTGCCTACAGTTCCACTATTTGCCACTATGAATTTAGTACTTGTATGTCCCTTTTCTGGTCCACCTGCGGGCAGACCAGAAAGGAGGCATTTAAGTACTAAATTCATAGTGGCAAAGGGCCGTATCCAGACCTACACTAGCTGGCCAGCAGCGTAAGATTAGTTTAAAAGCCGATCTGCACATGCGCCGGGCAGATGTTGCCCGGCTTAGCTACGGAAATGCCCGATCCAAAATCGGGCGTTTCCGTAGCTACACCGGAAACATCTCTCCGTAGCAGCAGCGTAGTAACCCTGGAGGGGGCGTTCCCCTACGTTACTACGCTGCAGTTAGTGCAGGTAGGCGGGGGGAAGGGAGGGTAATGAGGCTGGGAGGGCGGCGTTAGCGTAGCAATGCCACCGTCCCAGCATATTAACACTCGCTTACGCCAGCTGAAGTTAGGGTAGTCTTCAGCCGGCGTAAGCGAGTGTTAATACGCTGGGGCAAGGGGGAGTGTCGGGGGAGTGAAGCAATGGTACGCTGAGCGTTAGCACGCTCAGTGTACTTTGTAGCTCTGGATCAGGCTCAAATAGTGGAACTGCAGGTAAACAGCCCAGAAAGGAGACCTACAAGTACTAAAAAATGCAACCTGTCTCCTTTCAGGTCCTCTTTTTTTATAGCCCTGTAGTTTATTAAAAAAGTGAAGTCCCAATTATTATTTTCAGCCAATAAAAGCCCATCTTTAGGCTGATTGACAGTTGCTTGCCAGGGCAGTCACGGGAAATTCATGGCACATGGTCAGACCCAGGAATTTCCTGGGTTTTTGTGGACTTATACACTAAAACCCGGGCTTTCAAGGGTGGTGATTAGAAAGCAGTATTACCTTCAACCTCTTGCATGTCAGATCTCCCAGTTACTCCTGTGCCTGTTTGATGGATGTTATCAAATAGATACAGGGAACTAAGAGTATGCAACGATTGGAAGCTGCAGGGAGAGAGATGGACCTTGAGCCTCCTGCATCACAGCTGCTAATGCTCATCTTAGGAGCCACAAATTACATGTAAGTGCCCCCATGCAGGGTTGGTGCCCCGGAGGTCAATAACTCTGCAGGCTAACAAACTGTTTGAAATTAATGCTGTAGAATTGAAATACCAGTACAAAAGTACTTGCACGTACTCCCACATCTGAGCCGTCTGCACACCATTCCAATTACTTTATTCCTTCTGTAGACAGCAGTTGTCATCGGCCTACAGGTTAGTCTGCACTGCCTTTTATTTCTGAGCACTATACAGTCTGCCCCCTGACAACAACAAAGTACTATTGTTCCTTGGATGTGAAGTTACCGCCGGTACAGAGTGAGCATCAGCTTCAGGCCCCCATTGCACCCATGGAAGCTATGCCACTGTATCTGGCGGATATTTAGTTCCCATAGAAACACCTCGTGCTAGATTTACTAAATTGCAAAAAAGAAAAAATGGAGATGTTGCACATGGCAACCAATCAAATTCTAGCTGACATTCTCCAGGGTATGGGTCACCTTATCAATAAAGGGCCATTTTTACCACTCCACAGAGCGGTTGCAGTCCTCGCTAAGAAAGCCTGATTTCCGAAAGTTCATTTACGGATGTCCCTATTTCGAATACCCCTTTAGTTTAGAAATTTTATTTCAGAATGGGTAAGTATGCTGATCGGCATACTCACCCATTCTGTTTCGGAAATGCCGCTGCCGCCGCTACCACAAGACCTGGGCCACGGGATAGGTGAGTAACCTCTCCAGAGTTAGGGTCAGGCTGTGGGAAAGGGAGGGTTAGGGTTAGGCTACGGGAGATGGAGGGTTAGTGTCAGGTTGCAAGGGAGGGAGGGTTGTTTTTTTCTGGGGACCCACACCCCACTGAGTAGTGCCTGGGAAATTGATTGTTTCTGCCTCGCTGGGAAGTCATTCCCAGGAAGAAGATGCAGTGGCTAATGGTAAGTATCCCTTCTCCTAATTCTTACCCTAACTTTAACCCTCCCCTGACATTACTCTAACCCTCATCTCCCTGCAGCCTAACCATAACCCTCTCCTCCCTGCAACCTGACCCTAAGACACCCTTCCCCACAGCCTAACCCTAAGACTTCCCTCTCAGCAGCCAATCCCTAAGACTTCCTTCCCCGCAGCCTAACCCTAAAACTCCCCATAGATATGTCCTGTCTGTGTGGCAGGTCTGGAGTAATGCAGCAGGACTGTGCCAGATCAACAGATCTGTTGTGGCGTTTCCGAAGGAATGAATGGGTAAGTATGCCGTTTGGAATACTTACCCATTCATAAAAAAAAATTCAGAATAGAGCTAATTCCGAAATAGAGGCAGCACAAAATTA
>WWET01004461.1:34524-47249 GCA_011038615.1 Limnodynastes dumerilii | reverse complement strand
TGCCATGTGTATTGTATGGGGATAACTAGGATGCAATGTGTATTGTATAGCGATAACTAGGATGCAATGTGTATTGTATAGCGATAACTAGGATGCAATGTGTATTGTATAGCGATAACTAGGATGCCGTGTGTATTGTATGATGATAACTAGGATGCAATGTGTTTTATATGGTGATAATTATGATGCAATGTGTATTGTATGGTGACACAAGGTTGCAGTGTGTATTTCCATAGCTAGGATATATTGTATGGCGGTAACTAGGATGAAGTTTCTATTATCTTAAGTGCTCCTTATTGTATGGTGATCAGTTTCACTTTCAGCTGCTTTATTTTGCATTGCACTGTTTTTGTGTATAATTATGAAAGTTGTGCAGACAATTGGGCCAGTAAGAAGAAGAGAAGAATTAATATAAAACATATTTAATCACAAATTCAAATTACTGTAACGATTACAACATTTTTGTCTACTATTATTTCAAAGTGTCACATTCCATTACTCCTCCACCCAGTTACTTTTAAATGCCACCCGCCTCGAAAAAATTCCTGGGGAGAACACTGGGGTAGCCTTCAGCCGCCGTAAGCGAGGGAAAATACACTCGCACAGGGGGGAGTGTCGGGGGGAGTGCACGCCAATACGCTATGTTTTACTAAGTACAGCGCATCGGCCTGGTCAGGCCCAATGTTCTTGTGTGCTAAAACAAACTGAAAGCCATGTGCTTTTAACATAAATGTTACGTTCCTTGCTGCATGATTTTATCAAATTAACTATGTTCTAAACTTGATATGTGCATGCGTGTTATGTTGGGTTTTCAATACACAAACAGTAAAGAATACCGGAAGCTGTATTCATTTTTGAAATTATGCGTAGTATTCATTTTTTTAGTTATGTGTAGTTTTAAAGGTTGGATGATTGTACTGGGTCAGAAAATGCAGGGCCCCCATGTGACGTCATTGGTGAGGTTACATGGCGGTGGGGTCCCGTGGACCTGCTTTAACGGTGGGCCAGTGTGCAGGGAAACTCTTCCCTGCGCATTGGCCCACTACTGAGCGGCTCTGAGCAGCAAGTATCAGCTGTAGGATACCACCAATACCTCCTGCTGCAGAGCTAGGTAAGTATCGGCGGGCCCCCATCAGCTCTGGGCCTCAGACAATAGTCCTGGCTGTTTTCCCCTGATGGCGGCCCTGTGGTTGTATACGTGTCTATTAAAGTTTTTGGGTTGTTCATAACTGTTCAGATTGATAAGCAGAGCCTCACTTAACAGTCTCAAAACATTTTACTCTCTTATATTCAGTATCACCATTGCCTTGCATCTACCTTGCATCTAACTTCAAGTTTATGATTGGGTTAATCAGCATCTTTAGCTAAAAGATAATGATGTAATGGTGAACAATAATAGCATAAGTCCAGATAATATCAGCACTAGGTTAAACACTTAAAAGCACATTTATTAGTTTGTTAATTTATCTGAAATATATTAATCATAATTTTATACAACTTTGTTCCTACAGGAGCACTGCCAATAACAGGTATACGTTGTGGAAAATGGGAATCACACACGTTCTAAATGCTGCACATGGGCGGAGATATTCCGAGGGCAACCCTGATTTTTATGGTGCTACTATAACATACCATGGGGTACCAGCCAATGATGTGCCAGACTTTGACATGAGCAAATATTTCTATTCCGCATCAGATTTTATTCATAAAGCTTTGAACACCCCTGGAGGTAAAGTATAAAAATTATTATTATATGTAATGTTTTTGAATTGGAAAGCACGGTGTCAAGCTCAGAAGTATTAACATATTAAACTGTTGTTCTGTGGACATCCGGTTTAAAAAAAGAAAAAGGTAAAGAAAAATTAAACCAACCAAAAAATAAAGAACCAAATCCAAAGATTAGATTTGTCATTGTTTGGACATCCAAAACGCAAGATGCATAGAGATTTGCAATTGATGAACCAAAATATCCATATGAGCAAACAGTCCATAAAAGGGTTAACTGACTTGAGACTACAGAATGACTACAGAATGACAAGTGATATATAGCATACAACAGATTACAGAGTATGATTACACAACAGCAACATGAATGTACAGGCAAAGGCTGTATATGCAGTATACTGTGCAAAGGTCTCTCTCACACTCTCTGAGTTATAGCAGTAATGGCACTATTCACTGTAACACTGTGCCCTCAATAATGGCACATGTACAAGGGGTTACTGTCAGCAAAAACTCGGATGTCATCCATGTGTCCTCCATGGCAGCCGACACTAGATACCAACTACTAAGGAGAGAATGAGAAGATGCACTGCTCAGGGCTGTCTCCAGTGATATGTACAAAACATAGAACTTTATAAAAAAAATTTTTTAAATATAGTTACAAACAGTAAAATATGTCAACATTAATCAAATATATTTTAGTCCACACTAGTTGCACGGGGGTCTGTAAGTATACCCCTCCACATCTGGCGGAAGTATGGTAACATGATCATTTCAGGATCAGGCTCTTTGTCAGGAGCATATTGAGCAGGTGTAAAGTCAGTTCCATTGTCAGTATGTCAGCAGCAATATCCTCGCTTGCTATATAGCTCACACTGACAGACTTTTTCTCTACTAACTCACGGATAGTGAGGTCTAATGGCAATGTGTTACATCTGCCCAGCGCATGCGCAGATCGGCTGCAAAGCCGATCTTACGCTTACGGCCGTCGTACGAGCGCCGGTGGGCGTTATTCAGGATCAGGACCATTGTCAGTATGTCAGCACCAATATCCCCGCTTGCTATATAGCTCACACTGACAGACTTTTTCTCTACTAACTCACGGATAGTGAGGTCTAATGGCAATGTGTTAGTCCGTTTATAGTGCTTGCTGTTGGAGAATAAATCAATTGCACCTTTGTTATCACACTCAAGTTGATAGTCTCACTCTGGCAAAGAAGACCTAGCTTGCACAAAGCTTATTTTGCTGTCTATATGAGTGCTATGTTCTTCACCATGGTGGTAGATAGAGCAACAGTGGGTTGCATCTGCTTGCCCAGCTGATAGCTGCGGCTGCCAAGACAAGCAGGTATCCTGTGTAGGAACGATCCTCATCTGACATGCACTCAGCATCACAGAAAGTCTTTAGAGTTGAATCCTTAGACTTTTTAAATATTGAACCTTTCAGGTACCTTAAGATTCTTTTAACTGTGAGTCATTGTTGACTCCCAGGGTTGACACTGTGATGTCGGGGCAAGTTCCTGTTGGTAACAGTCACATCTTCAAGTTCTGTACAATCCTCATGCCTAACAAATGATTTAGCTATATCCATTAGTTTGAACCTCTGTTTTAACAAATCCTTTACAATGGTGGTGTGCTTCTCTTGGCCTCCTTGCAACAGATGATTTACATATACCACTATGATAACAAATCCATCTCTTAGGGCCTCATTTACTAAAGTCGATTTTATGCAGCGATTTTGCATCGACGGACATCGCTGTGCTATTGTGTCGATTTTTTCTATTGAAAAGCATGGTGATTATCCCTGTAAAAATTGCCGTCGATTGTTGTTTAAAAAAAAGAAAATGGCTACCGCATCATGCTTTAACCTTCTCATGCATGCACTGATAGTACTACAAGTCACAGCATGTGAAGGGTTAAGAGCATGCTGCAGTCCGAATGATGTGTGAAGCAATAAAAAAAACACAGTGAAAATGCAAAACACAACACACAAATATTTACATTACAATACATTAACACTGTGATGTCGGGGCAAGTTCCTGTTGGTAACAGTCACATCTTCAAGTTCTGTACAATCCTCATGCCTAACAAATGATTTAGCTATATCCATTAGTTTGAACCTCTGTTTTAACAAATCCTTTACAATGGTGATGTGCTTCTCTTGGCCTCCTTGCAACAGATGATTTACATATACCACTATGATGAACAGATTTTCTTGTATAGTTTTCTGATACAAGCAATGATCAGTGTCTGACCTAACAAATCCATGTCTTAGGGCCTCATTTACTAAAGTCGATTTTATGCAGCGATTTTGCATCGACGGACATCGCCGCGCTATTGTGTCGATTTTTTCTATTGAAAAGCATGGTGATTATCCCTGTAAAAATCGCCGTCGCTTGTTGTTTAAAAAAAAGAAAATGGCTACCACATCATGCTTTAACCTTCTCATGCATGCACTGATAGTACTACCAGTCACAGCATGTGAAGGGTTAAGAGCATGCTGCAGTCCGTACGATGTGTGAAACAATAAAAAAACACAGTGAAAATGCAAAACACAACACACAAATATTTACATTACAATACATTACATAATAGCATTGGGGTAGATCCAGAACTACGTGTGCCGTACGTTTATTCGCGGAGCGTATTTTCGTGCACGTAAGTTCGCTACACTCCCCTCGGCACACCCCTTGCACGGACGTATTTTGTCCAGATACGCTGCCCAAACCCTACCTTAACTTTTTCACACGTAACTGCGTACGTCCGCTAACGGACGTATAGACTACGTGAACGTACGCAGCTTAGCACGCCCATACTGTACACTTTAAATACCACCCCCCGCCTACTTCACGTAATTCAGACGTATTTTGGATGAACGTAAATTAGGCACGCCCACACGTAAGTATTTACGTGTCACATACGTGAATGGCCCATACGTTCACAATTACGCTACATTTTCTATGGTGCGCATGCGCAGTGCATACTAAACTGCGATTTTACGTCTCCGCCACGCGTAAAATCGCGGGGTAGCGTAGTTCTGGATCAGGCCCATTAACTTGACATTATGTATCCCACTTACGTGTGAAAACTAAACAGGTTCTGGCCACTAAGGGACCCCTTTTATAGTGTCTATGATGTCATAGACACTATAAAAGGAGTCCCCTAGTGGCCAGATGTTTATTAGCATCAGCACCACTGAAGGGACAGCATGCAGGAGGACGACAGGGCAACAGGCGGCAGACCTGTATGAAGACTGTCTGTCAACATGATGAAGAGGCCCAGAATGGAGACTAGCAAGCAAGATACAGTGCATTCTTCACATGCTGTGACTTGTAGTATTATCAGCGCATGCATGAGAAGGGTTAAAGCATGATGCGGTAGCCATTTTTTCTTTTTCAACTAAAGTGTGTGTCGCTTTCTATGAAAGAGTTGTTTTTTTTAAAATCACTTTCAGGGCATACTAGAAGCTATTTAGCAAGATCGCCTTTAGTGAATCAAGGCTGGGCTATCTTTAATATGGCAAACATCTAGACGAGTTTGGGTCAGCGATGATTGCCATGTCGATTTTGCTAAAGGCAAAATCGACCTTAGTAAATGAGGCCCTAAGAGCCCAGCATCCAGCTTTATTTACCAGCAGCAATACTTTACTTTGAGCCATATAGGGATTTCTTTTAGAGACATTTCCCTCTTCAAAAACACTAATATTATAGGGCTGGATCCTAAATTACATTAAAGAGGTGTTTTCTTATTGCCCCCTTTTTAAAAATAACCCCTTTTCGTACTGTGGCGCATGTGCGCTGCAGTACCAGATTATACCAGGATGGATTTCTGAATCCATATTCACCCTGGAAAGTTTTATGACAGCGGTGCGGGTCAGAGCTGGAAGCAGAATGCTTCGGCTATATTGGAGTGGAGACGATGTGATTTGTACATTAATGACTAAAGCTGTACAATTCACATTTCTACACAGCCCTATTTTATGTCAGTAGTACATGCCAAACAGTCTGCTAAATGCTTTTGTAAACTTTAGGTCATGTTCTCCGGTGATCCTAAAACCTGTCGGGGCTTTTTAAATCAGTGTTTGTTCCAACTCTCTCTGGATTTTCCTACTAACGGTTCAAAGGTCGCCTAAATCATTTCTCTCTTGTCAGGCCAAGCCCTGGCCTTGGAATTACAAGATCAGAATGTCAACAACTATTCTGAGTTCCTAAAGTTTTCAGAAAACATTTGATGAGCCTGGAAGGGTTTCTTCAGCTGCCTCTAGTCTGCTCCAGTTGCGCCAAAGTGCCTCCACCATAGGCTGGTACGCTATATTATTCCACATACTGGCTTCAGAGTTCATTTGAAATGAAGAAGCTCTTATAGCAATCTATTTTTTTTGGCAAGGCCTGGCAGAGCGGGTGAAAGATGAGCTGGCTGCATGTGATCTTCCTAAGACTCTGGATGCAATGATTTCTTTGTGCAACCGCATCGATATCCGATATCATGAGCGCAACCGAGAGAGGGTCCGTGACCGTATGGTCTACCCTCATCTGGCACCTCGATTCCAGAATCCTCCTGTCCAGCCAACTGCTCCTCCTACTCCAACACCTACTGAAGAGCCTATGCAACTAAATCATTCACGCCTGTCTCCCCATGAACTGGAGTGGCGCTGACAAAATAATCTCTGTCTATATTGCACTGATCCTGCCCGAAGTGTATAAGAAATGCACGCCCCTAGTTTGCCTTTATGCCAAACAAGAGAAATGTTCATTCAAGCAACCACAGATGCCTTTTCTGGGTTACATCCTCTCCGGTTCTGGTCTGCAGATGGATCCACAAAAGTTGAAGGCTATTCTGAAGTGGCCTCAGCCGGTGGGTCTTAAGGCCACCCAGCAATTCTTGATATTTGGACATTTTTTCAGGCAATTTATCAAGAATTACTCCTTGATTGTTGCTCAGACAAAACATTCTGCCAAAACATCTGTCTTGGCCTCTGAAGCAGTTCAAGCTTTTAAACATCTGAAGCAGGCTTTTGCAAAAGCACCTATCCTTCAGCAGCTGGCTATCACCAAACCCTTCTTTTCAATGTGCATTCAGTTGCATGTCAAGCCCAGCAGTCTCTGTTTTTTGCCTGTTTTAACCTCATTTTTACCTATTTCCCATTGGCAAAAAATAAAAAAAGCTGATGCTCTCTTTCGAACCTTGATCCTGAGGATCTAGGAGCACCCAAATAGTGTCCGATCATGGTACTCAATTTGTATCTAGGTGCTGGAGAGCATTCTGTAGGGCCTTGGGAGTCAAGCTGAATTCTCCTCTGCATATCATTCACATTCCAATGGTCTCACAGAAAGAACCAATCAGGAGCTGGAGAAATACCTGAGGACCTGTATCTTGCCAAGTCAGGGCAACTGGGTAGATATTTTGCCTTTGACAGAGTTTGCCCATAACAACTTTTTACCTGGGTGTTTGGAGCACACCCTTTTTGGAGGAGGGGAGTACTGTCATGATCACAGTAATTTTCACTGCACCTTGTGGATCTAATTCACAGTTTAGAAACTGCTGCTATATGCGTACATATTTTTAGGAATGGTTTATCTACACATGCATAGTACCCTAATTTACGCAATCTACATAGGATTTAGGAACGTAGATCCCTTAAGAGCAATTTACAAAGCCATTTGTAATGAGTTAAGTAAGAAGGGCCAAGTTAGGAAGGAAGTTAATAAAAGTAGGTTGGGGATTCATTTAAATAGGGCAGAAAGGGCACATTTTGCTAAATACATGCATACTTTAGCAACTTAGGAAGAGACATGCACAGATAAAGATAAGACATGCACAGATGAAGATAAGGCTGCCTTTGGCCTTCCTAAGTCGGTTAAGAACAAAACGAGGGCATGTCAAGGGAGTTGCCATGGGTCTGATCCAGACCTATGCTCATGAAACGCTCATGTGCGTAGTGTATTTACTCCATGATGCACTCCCATAGGCACTCCCCTTGTTTGTACTTACTCTTGCCGTCTTACACCCAGCAAACCCTTCCCTAACTTTTCTGATTGTAACCACGGGCGGCCGTAAGCTCCTTGCGTAGTTACAACACTTAGCCTGTCCATACTGCACGATTTAAATGCATCACCCCGCCCTTGGTGCGTATTTACGAAAATCGTATGCCAGACATGCCCCCTAGACCGTAGTTACGAAGGTGGTACGCTCAAGGCCCATATGCTCAGAATTTCTGAGCATAGGATGAGCGTAACATCTTCCCCACGCATGCACAGTAAGTACAAATGGCCGTTTTTACGCTTGCGACCATCGTAAAAACGCACACGAGCGTAGGTCTGGATCAAGCCCCATGTGTATAAAAGTGAACCCATTCGTTCTTATACTTAACTGTGAATCAGGTCCTATGTCTTTACCTTTGCTGATCACATGACCTTCTTTTAGTTCCCTGCACTTCCTGGTTTCTACTCTGATGCAGTCATTATACCACTACCTTCCTGGAGCTCACTCATCAGCTGCCCTATTTAAAACCCTCACTGACATCTATTCCCAATCATAGCAACAGGAATCCTTGCCTGCTGATACTGTGTCATCGAGTCCTCTCATGTGTTCTGGCTCCCTGGTTCCAGGTCCTGTCTCCAGTCCTCGGTCCCAGTTATCCGGTCCCTGGTTCCTGAGTATCTGTTTCCTGCCTGTTTCTCTTGTGTGTACACTTCCAGTGTTCAGCTGGTCTCCGCGGTATTCAGTCCAAGTAGTCTTTCCTACTTGCATAAGCAGCTTTCTAAAAGGGGGTGTTTTATGATCCCCCTTGTAGTAGGTCTGGAGCTGGTCCCTTGTCTCCAATACCTTTGACTTGCTTTTAGCAATGTGAACCACTCAGGATTGCAGCTGAAATGCCAAATGGCATCCTTCTTGTGGCTAGCTGTTGCATTCAATGCTGACTCATTTGGTTTTTTACACTTCTGCACACCACTGGAATACCTGAGCCTGCATTCAGAGGCTTTGTGCCCAATATTGTGACATACAATGCATTTGTATTTGGGCTCAGCTTTTGTCTCAATGGGGATGCGTTCTTGGAACTACTGTAGCCTGACTATCATGATTTCGGTGGTCAACCTAATTGGACTGCAAAGCTACAGCCAGGAAATCAAGCTCTGGTGTCAAGTTTTGCAGCATTGCTAGCGCCACTTCCTCATCGTCCACCTTTCTTCTCACAGATGCCAACTGCTGGGTTAACAGAATCCTTTAAGTATTCAATCATATCCTTACAAGCACTCAACTTTGTCCCATACAGCATATGCCTCAAAGTGTATTTTCCTCATCAGACCTCTGTGTTCATATGCCTTTTGCAGGACTGTCAACATGTCTTGCATTGACTTACAATTGGTTTAGCCCTTACAAACGATTGTCTTGTCTGCACATTTACCCTTGCAGGCGGACAAGGTGGGGTTATGAGCATGTAAAAGACATTTCTATGTAAGTGGGAACTTAGGAGTGAGCGTATGGAAGCCCTCCATATATTGGAAATTTGCTATTAGCTCAGGATATGTACCCACACTAACATACCTGCCACTATAAAACTGCAGAAGCTGACCAAGCAATACCTTGTCTGTGGTTGCGTGCACTGTGTATGAGCTGGTGATAGTGAGTGGCTTCCAGCAACATCATTCTGATGTGATGTCACACGACTGATGCTGTCACCTCTCTGCCAGAAGCTGCAGACAGTGCATGAAGCCAGTAATGTGGAGGACAGGTCAGAAGTAAGAAGGTAAGTTAAGATATGTGGTATGTAGGACCCTGTTATGGGAGATATTTTGCTACAATAAAGAGGAATATGAACTGTACTCACCATAATTAAGCCTTTTATGTCATGTTCTTGTTCTCAATATAAACCCCCGAAATAGGATTCCAAATACACATAAAGCTTTTTATTCCTAAATTATCCAACATAATTGACCTTTATGTTATCCCCATAATAGGGTTCTATATAATATAGAAATATATTACGGGGGAATGTAAAGTCCTACAATTCGGGGTAAGAAATTCATAATCAAGCATATTGTATCATTGTATACTAAAATTAAGCATTTTGCTGGTAAAAATGTATTTTCTATGAAAGTATTTTTGAAGGAGGGGTAGGGACAAATTTCTCACATTGAGTGCTACTCATTATTTACTGAATATTGTTATGGCATACTTTATATAAGGCCCCAAACTAAAAATAGGTTGTATGAATTGCTTCTAACATGCATAAAATGGCCAAATCATAAAAAATTATACTGATAACACAGAATTATGTTTTCTTTATTCCTTCTAATCAGACAAATGGCTCAAGTTCAATAAGTTATCTATCAATCTAAAGTGACTAAAAAAAAATACTTGAATGTTTGCAAAAATTTCTGACAGCAAAATGTGTTTTCTCCCAGCCAGATTATTGGTCCATTGTGTTGTTGGCATCAGCAGGTCAGCAACTCTGGTCCTTGCTTACCTAATGATTCATCATCAACTCTCTTTGACACAAGCCATTCGCCGGGTACAAGAGAATCGCTGGGTGTGCCCAAACTCAGGTTTCCTTCAGCAACTAATACAACTGGATGAAGAGCTGCAGAAAGCGAGACAGAGCCAGGTTCAGGCCAATGGATGTACAGAGAAGACATGAACAAAAAGCAATATTGTATTTGTATTCTTTGTTTTCTATTGTATGGTATTTGTAATATTGTATTTCATATGAAGTTGTTATCATCTAGAAAATGTCTGTTTGTGGAGGTTGTAATGTTTATTTTCATAAGATATTTCTTTTTTTTATTGCTTTATGAAAATGTGCATAATATGGCATAAAATGTAGTTGTCCTATTCATAGGTCATTGTGCAAATCACGTGAACTAAGGATGGGGAAGAGTGGTAAAGGGTGTGGAGTTTTTTATACCTATTTTTGTATTGTTGTTTTTAACATATGTGCTGAACATCTTGTGCTTAAAAAATGTTAAAGAATATATACATTTAAATTAAATGACACTGTTCAACAAAATATTTATTTGTTACAAGAGTTGATAGAAGTGCTTTTTATAGTGTTTTATGTGCAATATTACGTTTATTAACAATATAGACATGAGAACTGATTCACAGTTTAGAGTTAAATTGCAAACTTACCTAAATATACGCACACGAAAAATTTGCAATACCGAGAAAATAAAGAACCCATTTAACCACTACCCCTGTGTCGGAGTGCTACGAGTCCCTGCTGCAATGTCTCTCATTGCAAAATAGAGACAGCCGAAAGTTGCTTTTTAGGCTGCAGGGGGAGGGGGATTTAGGGCTAGGCTGCGGGAGGGGCTGAGACTTAGGGTTAGGCTGCGGGCAGGGGGATTTAGGGTTAGGCTGCGAGGGGGGAGACAGAGCATAGAGTTAGGCTGCAGGGGGACAATTTAGGATTAGGCTTTGGGGGGGGAGATTTAGGGTTAGGCTGCAAGGGGGTAGGGTCGCTTACCTTTCGGAGCACAGTGTTCGGTGCTCCAGGGATCGATTGCTATGCCTCATCAAAATAGGGCCGTTTGCAACGGGGAACCCACACTCGTAAGGACGTAAATGTTTCTTGCATATAATTAGGGACATTATTAGCTGTGAATCGGTCATGTGTGCCTCTGTGCGTGCTTAAAATTGGTCATGATTCAAAGATATGGAACTAAATGCACTGATTAGGATATGGTAAATACATTTTTGTTTCTAAAAACTGCAGTGCTCTCATTAACATATGTAAACAGAAGTAACCATTAAAAATACAACTTGAAATTGGAATATTCATGTTATACCTAACAATACACATAAATGCATACTGAATGAAGTTAGAAATACAATGATCCACTACATATAGACACTTTCAAAAACATAAAAAAACATTATAGAAAGATAAACAACACAAACAACCTATACAATAAAATATAAGTAAATGTAATGGTGTTTTTCCCCACAAAATTTAAAGTAAATAAAAATAAAATAAAAACTTCAATACCTTCATGTGAATCAGTCGGCCATGATTTCTGTGCATATGTTTAAATTCTGGGCATGCGCAACTGAACTTAGGGCCATAGTAAATGCTTAACAAATCAAAATATTGATGCATAAGTTTCCAACCAAACATTTCACCTGATTCCGCTTTTCCATTATGGAAATATTCTTAAGGAACAGTTTGCTGATTGTCCCAATGTTGGCTATGGAGAAGTCTAGTTGTGAGTCCAAGATGTGGATTTTCAGCGATATTTAACATACCATGGTCTTGTAATATTTTAAGAGATTGCCAAACATTTCTTTGTAGTAGTTTGCCTTATGGTTCCCTAAGAATTCCTGGCAAATGCTTTTGAGAGATTTTCATGCAGCCTATAGCACATCAATATCCATTACTTATCCTTGAAAATATCTTTCTTTTTTAAAAAATATCTTTTTTAAGGTTTAAAAAAAAATATTTTATAACAAAAATAAACAAACATAAACAAATCAAGACATTATGAGATCTCCTTGGAAGAACATATATAATCAACCATAGATACAAGTTGTTAATATGTATGGAACAACCGTATTGAACATTAAAAGAGTACTAAAACGCAGATATGCACATTGTTAGTATATGACACATGTTGAACAAACTAACACAATATCATAGTAACACAAAAAAAAAGAAAAAGGGAAACAGCAAACATAAACACATCGCCCATCACCTATATAAATAGTAATCCGTTTATGTAAATATTACTACCCTTGTTTGATGTAACATCACCACTTTCATTTCCACTTCCTGGACTTTTTTCCACTTTCTGAACCTGATTCACACTTGAGAGTGAGTTAGGTGTGGACAGAAATGCACCTAACTCACTCATCCAAATCCTAACCTGTCACCCGTTTTCAGGTACCTTATGGAACTTAAGAGTTTCCTATTTAAGAAGGAAACTACGTATGGTGTATGCAGTGCCGTTTCTAGACTTAGCAGAGCCCAGGGTGGAAAAAAATTCCCATAAAAACCCCAACAATCA
>WWET01004461.1:15867-28671 GCA_011038615.1 Limnodynastes dumerilii | reverse complement strand
ACATACATGCATGCATTACACTCACCCACACATTAATGCATCCATTACACTCATACACACACACTTACTTGTCCTTGATGACAGTGAGGAGCCAGTATTCAGTAGCTGGGCCCGCAGAGACAGAAAAGGGATCAGCTTCCAGTTGCCAGGGGGCAGTTCCAAGCGTTGCCACAAAGAAACAGTCAGCCAATCGTGAGGCTTCCTGTTGCTGAATGGGGTGGAGGCAGTCTCACGATTGGCTGCCTGTTTCTCTGTCAACTCTAAGCTCCTGCGTGTCTCCTTCCGATTGCTGAGCAGCTGCTGCCTCTAGCATTCTGACACAGGCAGCGCTGCGGAGGCCTCTCAGGGGAAGTGTGTTATGAGAGGCCTCCGCAGTGCAGAACCTGAGCTGGGATAGCGATCAGAACGCAGCAGCTGCTAAGAAATCAGCTGATCTGCGCCCCCCCAAAAAAAACATTTAAAAAAAAAATCAAAGACATTTATTGATGAGGCAACCTCATAAGGACACCGGCTTGTGAGAGCCACGGTCTATTTGACCGCCGCTCAGGGGAGGGCTGTGGTACCTAAAGGTAGGGCTGCCATACTGGGCGCCCTCCTTTAAGTCATCTAGGGGCGCGCCCAGTACGATTGCACTGCTCGCCCGCCCATAGAAACGGCCCTGGGTGTATGGCTCTCCCTGCCTCCCTCGGTTAATCTAAATCCCTCCCCCATCCACTTCTAAGTAAACACTCCGCAAGGCGGCATTAGCCTCCTTCTTCTTAAACTACTCCGTGCGGTCTTTAAAGACCGCATAGAGTCCATCTATGTACCTAACTGGTACATAGATTCAGTTGATTTCGCATGTAAGAAGCAGGAGCTTCTTAAGTGTGAATCAGGTCCTCTGTTCTTAAAGACTACAGGTTGTATCAGATTTTTGGGAAGTACAGGGTATTCACATTAGCTATTTTTGTTAGACAAGAGAGAAATGGGATTGCCTTTGGGGGTTGAGATTTGTGAGTAAATGACAAGTTTTTAGGTTATTTTTATGATTTGGTAAAGTATATCCCATTATAAAGATAGGAAATTTAATAATGTTGTGCAACTAATAGCCCTAGGTGTACTCAGGCTTCACATGAGAGGAGAAAGATGGCTGACTTCTCTCAAACAGATTTTCTTCTGTGTTCTAGCAGGGAAATCATTCATGTTGTCTCCTCCTGGTGGGATGTTTTGGGGTTAACGAGTAAACACAGGTTTGTTATTACTCTAATAATAAAGGTTTATAATCTTCTGAAGGGCTGTAACAGGCTTCATGTTGAACACCGTGCCCCTGCTATGTCACATAAGTTATTTATTGCACTCAGCAAGCGGCAGAAGATTTGAGTGTGATGTAATGAAATACGTCACAGAGTTAGAGGTAAGCGTTAGTGTGTGTTTATATTGTTTATATATAGATAGTATATAAAAAGCTATGAGATTCCAGAGACAAAAATCCATGCGGTTAAAAATGTCTTGTTAAGGTTTCCTGTATTGACATAAAATCACAGACCTTTGAAACTTTACCACTCAAATTCCAAAAAGCAATGAAATTATGACATTAAGTCTAGAGCCTTAAGGGACATTGGGCCCGATCCTCGGGTCCGTTCTCCAGAGGAATTATGTACAGTGCGTACGTAATTCCCCATCATGCGCACAACCTTCCTACGATGCCGTACGGGTCAGTTACGTGCGCCGGCTGTTACGGAAAAGGGGATGTCCCCTTGCTTATGACAGTGGTACCTTTGACATATAGGCACAGATACACATGTAAATGAGGGGACGCGGCAGGGAAGCCAGGTATGGCCGCGGACCTGGTCGTAAAAGTTAAGGTAGGAATCTGGACATGTAAGTGTCCAGATTTACTACTTTTAGCGGGGAGTGCAGGGGGTGTGCACTCCCCGCTACGCAAATGGCCATAATGACCCTGCGCTCCCGTGAGGCGTGTGTAGGTCAGGATCCGGCCCATATTGCTTAAGCAATATAGCTGCTATTTCACAAGTTTGTGTTTTCGATTAACGGATGTTACAGACAGCCCCATGCACAAAAGATGCCCTACTCTGTTCTTTTCAGTATATTACAGTATTTTGGGCCAGATCCAGACATAAGTGCAGTTTCAGCACGATCACGTAGCGTATTTACGCGATCGTAAGTACTATGGGAGCTCCCCTCGGTTGCATGTAATTTACTTGATTTACGAGTACCAAACCTTACCTTAACTTTTCCAAGCGTAACTACGGTCGTACGTAATGGATTGTCGCACGTAACGACCTAACCAGGGCCCATACTGTACAATTTAAATGCCTCCCTCCGCCTACAAAGCTTATTTCTGGCCGCCGTAAGGATGACCCGCCACTTCATATGTAATTACAATGAAGGTACATATGATCAGTGTTACGACGACTAACATCTGCCGCGTGCGTGCGCAGTACATACAAAAAGTCGAAGTTACGCAAGAGGTAAGTGTAAAAACGCACTCGTACGTAGCTCTGGTTCTGGCCCTTTGTCTGTATTGCTTATCATATAATTATATGGCAACGATAGATTGTCAGAATGCCAATAAAATTATTCCTAGGATAAGATTAGCGCCAGGTGGTTAGTAGATAGTATTGATTATCTGGAAGTGTGTGGTCACTATGGGTTTTTTTTAATTACCTGTTCGTTTCCCTGTGAACAAAGCTGCATCAGATTCATTTATCTTCACTGCAAGCCTGGCAGCGTCAGTCCCAGTATTTACAAATACATACCCCTCCTGCAAGGTCCCACCATGATCTGCCAGGTCATCGCAGGACTTCTCATTCATACGACGTGTTTGGGGACTTTGAAAATTTAAGGGCTTGGCATTAAAAATCCTGCACACGCACAGTGTGTTCATGCCGAGACTTGGAAATCGGCAGTCAGACGCATTGCTCTGACAGGTAGGTCTTGTCCTTTCTTTTCTCTTTTGTTTTTGTTTCTTTATAATAATTGTGATTTATAAAAATGTACTTTTATTAAAGAGAAATAAAAAAAAAGTTAACTTTTTTTTCTTAACTTTACATGTATATACCGTATTTCCCCATGTATAACACGCTCCCTTGTATAAGACACATCCTGTTTTTGAAGCCAAACATTTTTTAAATATTATTTTTAGCTTTAAAAATCGGGTGCATCTTATACAGGGGATCAGGGGATGCAACATTGAACTTACCTTTGTTGTCCCTCTGACGGTGTCAGGCTCTCTCCCCAGCAGCTGTGACTCCGGCTGTCTCCCTCGCGGTGCGCGCTGCACAATGACCTTGAAGTGACCTTAAATCACGCAACGTATTTGTGCAGCGCGCGATGCGAGGGAGACAGCCAGAGGCACAGCTGCTGGGGAGAGAGCCTGACACCACCGAAGGGACCACCGGAGGGACAGTAAATGTAAGTTGAATGTTGCATCCTCTGTATAAGACTGATTTTTAGACACATTTTTTGTCTAAAAAAGGTGCGTCTTTTACATGTAATATCATCTATGTTCACAGAAATATGTTGTTTGCTGGGAACATTGTATGATGTGTGAGCAGCTTAACTCAGACTGAGATCTCTGAACAAGTACAAAGAACATCAGGGCAATTATGATTGAATGTAGCACTAGTTGGATACTATCTCTATGTATTTTCTAAATATCAGCTTCTGACTATGTTTAACATTTACTTAATTTTTTATTTCGTTTGATGTATTTGACAACATAATAATATTAAAGTAGCTTTTCTCTCTGAATATCAGTTACAAACATAAAGCTTTGCATTTTTGTGTCCCTTCTCTACAGTAAACTCATTGTAGTACCAAATGACTCCTGACATTCTGGGGACAATCATTCTCTGTCTAAGCTTCTCCCAGCCTCCTCCATCCAGCAGCATTTGGTGACAGTTTGTCAGCTGTTACAAAACATCAAAGTGTCACACTAGAGAGACAGTCTGATATATGTTACACAACTGTCATATCCAGGCATCTCCTTTCACTGCTGCTGCTGCTTTTACCGGGAACTCACAGAATGAAGAAGATATGCAGAGACCCCCCTCCTTTGCGTGAACTGGAGGTACTTCTAGACAACTACACAGGGGATACACATCATGTGGACCAAGTTTTCCCAAACCTATACCTAGGGGATGCGTAAGTGGCATTTCTAAAGCATCATATAGTGCAGTGACATTTCAGAGGTCACACTGGATTTTGAACAATTACATGACAGCATTTGTATCAGGCCAGATCCAGATTTTAAGTAGAATCAAACTTATGCAAAGTGCTAACCTATATTCTGTACATGTGAGGGTAGTTTTCTCCTCTCGTACGTATGGAACTTCCATTCCCTTGACCCTACCTTAACCTTTACGCAAACGCCCCACCTAAAATGGGGCTGGTGTATAATGTAGGATCATACGTAAGTGCTTAACCAAGCACCACCCTTACTGTGTGGTTTAAATACCTTCCCCCGGTCACTATGCATACATGCTGTATGCATGGCAGGTCGCAACGGCGTTGTAATCCAGATTAGTTCATAGTGCATTCCAATGAGTAACTCCCATGTGCACACTTTACTAAGCTGCGGGTTTGGAAAAGTGGAGATATTGCCCATCGCAATCAGATTTTAGCTGACATTCCCTAATATGTAATAGGAAAGTGAAAGGCAGAATCTGATTGGTTGCTATGGGCAACATCTTCACTTTTCCAAACCTGCAGCTTAGTAAATCTGGCCCATGGACTACTAACACTTTCAGAATTTGTAAAATTCCCTTTACCTTACCCAAAACTAACGACGAGCGACTGATAAACTAATAATTACGCGTTGAATAATGTCAAGATGAATTTTTATTCTGACTGAACCCATTCAACAGTTCCTCAGAAGTTGATAATAATTTGTAAAAGTAAAGATTTTATGATTTTTTGAAAAGTAAACTTTTTTTTTTTAACACCAAAAGAACAGTTTTACTTTGTACTGGACTGCCTCAGGGCTAGCTTTTTCTAGTGGAAGGTTCGTGTAAATGTACATAGCACTTTAAAAAGTGTGTTGTTGTGAACGTTATGCAATAGGTTAACATATTAAAAAAAACTATTTTATGTCTACATGGCACAGTGTCATAGCTAAAGACAAAAACAAGCTGAAAAAGATTGGAATCACCCATATTCTGAATGCAGCTCATGATTCCTGGGAATGCACAGGAGAAGCCACAGCGTATGGCCCTGATATCCAGTACTATGGCATCACTGCAGAGGACTGCCCAGAATTTAACATTAGTGTGTTTCTGCGCCCAGGAGCAAGATTTATTCACCAGGCTCTAGGTACACCAAATGGTAAGTATCAAACAGTAAGTTATGTCAAACAGTAAATAGATGTATACTGAAAAACAATTCACTGAAAGCACTATATTGGTATATTTCTATCTGTGGGTAGGTGACACTGGTGTTCTGTGCGGCGGCGGGAGCTGGCTTCTGGAGACCGGACATGAAACGGCGGGGACTGATGGTTTGGTGGTGGTGACGACAACACTGCCGGTGGGTGGCTGGGTGGCTGGCTGTGCGTGCGTGCATGCATGGGTGACACTAATGCAGAAATTAAAAACAATATAAATTCTTAAAATTGCGCTGAGGGTATTTTACAACAGAGAAAATTTCACAGTATTTCCAGTGAGAGTACAAGCTGCAACAATGTTGTACAATATCGATTCAATCCTTTGAATATTCTTTCATGAACAACACATAATATCAAAAGATTCTTTGCAAATAGTATTGACAGACCTCAGTTCAGTCTAATATGTCCCCCAATATGAAAGGAGTTCCACTTCCTTCTTTCTCCTCTTCAATGTGTGTTCTCCTCTCTCATACAATAAAAAGAGAAGGCACAATAGTGTAGTATGTTCTTACATTTGCTATACTAATATAGTAAGTATCCTACTTACAATAATCGCCTCTTGAGTGTTTAGCAACTGCACCCCGTTCTGGGTCCTCTGCACCGTGATGCTTGTAGCGTCCGTGGTCTGCTCCCTCCGTCTTCGTTGATCACTGTCTGCGTGTCTTTTTGTGTTCCTCTCCCGTCGCTCCCGGATGGGGGGGAAGAAAAAGCAAGGGGAAACAAACGATAGTGCGAGAACGTTCCGATATTCAAGTTCCACCTACTACTATTCTGCTTACTTCAAGATTACTTGTTTTTCAGCCTTCATAGATTTTTAATCATCAGGTCCTCAAACCAGGGAGGGGGGGGAAAGTCTGATCCACCGTTGATCACCACATCTTTTCCCGTTCACCGAGTGCAAGTATAGGAAAAATAGAGAACATACCAATAGTGTAATACAGTTAGCCAACTTCTCCGAGCCACACGCAAATTATGCACTCACAGAGTTGACCTCTTGGAATTAAGCATATAGAGTGTCACGATCTTCATTCAATCTCCGTCTCTCCACACAGGACAGTACCCAGCTTCAAATCAATCCAATTTTATTCACTTTTCTTAAAACAAATAAAAAACTGACCCACAAGTCCACGATGCTACAGATAGTGTCTTCAATGCAATACGGGGTCCGGATACCCGCCTACATAAAATCACAATAGTTTTCTTTAAAAACCTTATACTGCAGGAAAGTAGTTCACTTGTGTTTGGTCAGGAATCACCAACGCGTTTCTACATATCACATGTCTTTCTCAAGGTGTGTGGATCAAAAAGCTGGGACGTCCTTTATACAGGGTGTGTGATGTCATCAAACCGTTCTTCCAGATTAATACACATTAATATTCAATAGACATTAAACGAACAATGAATCAAAAAATAGTAAAATAATACTTCTGCGATTTCCACATTAAAGAGTTTTGGTTCCAATTTTTCAATATTTCACAATCTCAACCCCTAATAATTAAAAACCTTTAAGAAAGGGGGGAGGGTCATGGCCCATTACTGGCGTGTTTCAATGCTCTTAAAGTGACAGTGCTATTTAAAGGAGTTCCTTAATAAACATTCATATATTGCTACAAAGAGCATCTTACTTTTTAAAGTGACAGTGTTACTACAAAGTGCATCAGTATAAAAGTGCAAAATATAAATAATATTCCATAAATAAAGTGCAAAGTGCAGTAAAAAATTCCTTTGTTTACATAAAGTACCTGAGTGCCTTTATTTTAGTGCAAATATATAAAGGGAAAATAATTCCTCCTATAGTAATTTTCTATATAGTGCCTGTGATGATTCTTGATAGTGACTTTCTTCAATAGTGATTTCTCTAAAAGATGCCAGTAGTGAGTCTCGCCAACACCTAAAAATACCTATAAAACAGTAATTCATACATTCAAATAAAACCATATCAATTTAAAAACCACTTAAGTTCAAATAAATTATTTAAACCTTCTGGGTTGAGGGAACCTAATCTAAAAATCAGTTCCATCTCCTTCTATGCTAGATCTTCTTGTTTTTTTATGTTACATATAAACACTGCACTCTAGATACACACAGAGCACACACACACACACATAGTGAAACCCAGATACATACACATATACATATAAACACTGCACTCTAGATACACACAGAGCACACACAGAGCACACACACACACACATAGTGAAACCCAGATACATACACATATACATATAAACACTGCACTCTAGATACACACAGAGCACACACAGAGCGCGCACACACACACACACAGTGAAACCCAGATACATACACATATAAACACTGCACTCTAGATACACACAGAGCACACACACTTCTACCTGTTACAGATCCTACAATTAGAAGTCCCCCACAGACAGGAAAGGAGGAATCAGTTAAAGTTCACAGAAAGCTGGCTCTACCCCACTCAGCAACAGGCATCCTTGCAATTGGCTGCCTGTTGCTCTGTAGCAACGGCTGGGACCGCCCCTGGCAACTGCAAGACGATCTCTCCTGTGTCCTGGCTGCAGCCTGCAAGTGCCAATAGTTCTTTAGGTGCTGTGTCTCCCTCAGTGGCCCAATTCTGATCCTGTACTTCAGGGGAAATGTGTTACTGAGAGAGGCCTCATCAGGGTACCGGCCTACCAGGAAACTTCCCGGTAAGGCTCTAGATAGATAGATAGATAGATAGATAGATAGATAGATAGATAGATAGATTCCTATTCACAGTCATATTTCATGTTATATGCTAAATTGCTTATTCTTGTATATATAGACACCATTAATTATCTACTAGCAAGCCACAACAAGGTCTACAACTATAGTGTGTCCCTAAAAGAAGCAGTCTTTTCTAACCTAAACAAGAAAAAACACAGCAATATAGAAAAAGTGAACTCTTTTCTAACCTGTAAAAAAGCCAACAAATGAAGGTTGTAGTTTTTTTCATTACTTCCCCATGTG
Source organism: Limnodynastes dumerilii (assembly GCA_011038615.1). Lineage (NCBI taxonomy): Eukaryota > Metazoa > Chordata > Amphibia > Anura > Limnodynastidae > Limnodynastes > Limnodynastes dumerilii. Next base: position 20,315 of record WWET01004461.1, on the reverse strand, counting down.
CACTACTGTAATATGTGTCAGACTAATGTGATTCCTGCGCCACAATCACTAGAAACACCAGTGTCAGTAAAGTATTAATATCTATCTCTACTGATTTGAGTCAGGGCAGCTTCTTTGATATTCGGCTCATAGTTGTATTGAGCCCTTTAAGGAATTTTTCAGATGTGCAAAGATGCACCAGACAGCATATTAGTCCAATGAAATGGAATTTAGTTTTGAATCTTGTGCCACTTGTGTGCAGTGGCGTAACTAACGTGGGTTTTGTAGGGCTCGTGCCCTGTGCCGATGATGCCCATCTGATGGGGGCGCCATTGGTGCTATCAGGGTATGAGTCCTACAATACTCACACTTAGCCCATCTGTCCTGTCCGCGCTGTCACCGTTGAAGCTGGAGGCGCCTGACAGCAGAGTTCTTCAGTGTGACGCTGGTGCAACCTCAGGTCCCATCAGCCTTATCCACATCAGCAGAGAGGGAGCGCCGCCAAGGAGATCAGCGGAAGGAAGAAGGTAAGGTAAGTAAAGGAGGGGGATTATTGGGACTCTGGGTGGCTGCAGAGACATGAGGGGATTATTTGGAGGCTGGAGGGATATGAGGGGGGTTATTTGGAGGCTGAGGAGACATGAGGGGGTTCATTTGGAGGCTGAGGAGACATGAGGGGGATTATTTGGAGGCTGGGGAGACATGACGGGGATTATTTGGAGGATGGGGAGACATGAGGGGGATTATTTGGAGGTTGTGGAGACATGAGGGGGTTATTTGGAGGCTGAGGAAACATGATGGGGATTATTTGGAAGCAGGGTAGACATGAGGGGATTATTTGGAAGCAGGGTAGACATGAGGGGATTATTTGGAGGCTGGGGAGACATGAGGGGGATTATTTGGAGGCTGGGGAGACATGAGGGGGCTATTAGAAACCTGGAATGCAAATGTAATGCAGATGATTAATGTAAAAATGTTTTTAACAAAATTATGACTATTTAGTTCAGGCATGGATCAATGTATACTCTATGGGGTATATTTACAAAGGTCGATTTTGCTAAACTCCCGGGACTTTGCAGGCGATTATGCAATTGCCGTGTTCACTAAAGTCTCGGGACTTTAGCCTTTAGCAAAATCGACCTGGCAAACATTGCTGGACAGAAATTGTCCAGATGTTTGCCATGTTAAAAATACAAATCAACATATTCCCTAAAGGCGATTTGATTAAATCACTTTTAGATCGTCGGCAAATCGCTTAAAAACAAAGCGCCTTGTGTGTGGGGTGCTTTCAATGAACACATGTCAATCTATTTGACATGTGTTTTTCTGTTTCCCAAATGCCAGTGCAGCATGTCTGGAATGCTTAGCATGGCTGCACTGATAGAACTACAAGGCTCAGCATTGCAATTGCATTGCAAAAAAGCTATTTTTACAGTGTTAAAAAACATACATAATACATTGACATACATGTGTGCGTTAAAAAACAATTTATAGTGGATTATATTGCCCCTTAATGTGTTAAATTACCCCCGGTGGCCACCATGTATTGTACTAAATGTCTTGTCATGTACTGTGTGTGGCATAAATAAAACAAAAAATTTTCAGACTGACATTTTTCCTGTAATCATTCTTGGGATGAGTTCCTTGGAGTTTCTTTCTTCTTTGCAGGTCATCTTCTCCAGCTGCTTCAAGAATCTTGTCCGGTTGATTGAAGATGCAGATCCGATCCTATCTTCTGCTCTTCGGCCTCTTCCGGCACTTGCCCCAGCGACAGGCTCCTTCCTCTTCTTGGCCGCCGCTACTAATAACCATTCGGTCACTAGAGGGCAGCCTTTTATAGAAAATATGACGTCATTTACATTAGGGGGCTTTAGTGAGCGCTCTAGTGTTTATGACGTCATTATTACTAAAAAAGGCTGCCCTCTAGTGTTTGAATGGTCAATAGTAGCAGTGGCCATGAAAAGGAAGGAGACTTGCGCCGGGGCAAGTGCTGGAAGAGCAGAAGAGAGGACCGGATCAGCATCTTCAATCAACCGGACAAGATTCTTCAAGCAACTGGAGAAGATGACCTGCAAAGAAAGAAGAAAATCCAAGCAACTCATCCCAAGAATGATGACAGCTAAACGGTGAGTCTGAAAATGTTTTATTTTATTTATACAACACACAGTACATGACAAGACATTTAGTATAAAACACGATGGCCACCGGGGGGGGGGGAATTTAACACATTAGGGGGCAATATAATCAATTGAAAATGGTTTATTAATTAATGCACACATGTATGTCACTGTATTTATGTATGTTTTTTTAACACTGTAATTTTTTTTCCGCCAACTGAGACAGTGCAGCATATTTAGAAGGCTTAACATGCTGACGCTGATATTCGGCTTAACATGCTGACGCTTAACATGCTGACGCTGAACTACAAGGCTCAGCACAGCCATGCTAAGCATTCCAGACATGCTGCGCTTCTGTTTTTTTTTTCTTTTACACATAAAGCGACGGCGATTTTTCCAGGGAAAATCGCTATGCTTTTCTATAGCCCTTGAAAAATCGATGAAACTTGACGGGGATTTTAAATTGCGGGTAAAAATCGACGGTTAGTAAATACCACGATTTTTGCAAAAAAATTGTGGCAAAATCACGGAGAGATCCGTCGATTTCAGATCAATGTAAAAAAATCGACCTTTGTAAATATACCCCTATATGTGTGACAAGGGCCATGTGAGTGGAAGTCAACTCACTTACTTTACCACACACAGGCCAGCTTACACATTAGAGAACCCTAAAACATGCATGTCAGGCAGGGAGTACTGGGGGTCCAATACCCCAAGAGGGTCCAATACCTCAAAAAAGAACAACACAGAAAATATAAAATGGTACAGAAAACAGCACTAATAAAAAACTAATATACAAATAAATAAGGCCTCAATTAAAAAGTCCAATAAAAGTCTGTAAGGGCGGCATACAGGTAAATATAAAATAGCCCAAACAAAGTCAATCCTTCCGCGAAAGGGTACTAAGTAACAGACTCCCAGATCCCTAATGTTCAAACATGATTCCTCCACAGATCCACAAATGTTAGTTCATATTCCCAAGGAGTACATGTGGAAAGAGAAACAGGTATAAATAATCAAAATAAAAACAGTCAAATTCATATACTGGGTCTAATAATTAAAAAGAAACCCAAGGTGAATTAAAATACTGGTTTTTACTGATAACAACAATCACATATAAATATATAAATCCAAATTCAACAATAAAAACAGGAGAAGATTTCTCCTACCAAGCGGGGGGACAATGGTCAGGACGTCCAATGGCAACAACCGGTGTAAGCAGTTCCTGGATAAAGTCACCACACTGGAGCAGGAGTCTTCAAAATAACGTCTGGGTACTAAACATGTTTCGGGCTCTGCCCTTTCTCAAAAGTATGCCAGACAGTAGATGGGGCAGAGCTTTTAAGCGCGCCTTTCTGATGGATTTTCAGATGCATGCATAGGTGGTCATAGTAACGGGGTAACATCCTGTCGCTTGTTTCGGATGTTGATTGCGCTGTGAGTCAATGGTTGCTTGGGAGATTGGTTCAACATTTCCTCAGGCCCGCCCCCTGTATGCCGCCTTACATAATTAAAACCTATTCATTTATTCGTTTCATAGATCTATAGAAACCAATAAAATTCTAATATAGGAAACTGTGTGTGTGTATAGTATTATTCCAACATTTGATGTAAATGATGTTTATGAAAAAAATATAAAAAAGATAATCGTCATTTATGTTTAGTGATATTGTATAAACTGTTGCAAAACAATTTTTTTATACAGTGATACTTCCACCAAATAATAATTAGAAAGACACAAGCAGAGAATAAAAGGTATCTGTGTATCAGAGGTTATCTTGTTTGAAACACTTTTTTAATGTGCAAACCACTTGTAATTAACTCCACATATAAAACAAAGAGAGAAACTAGACCATAGTGTGATCCGGTAAAAACACACTTTACTATAATTCATTAAAGTACATGTGTTCCGGATAAAAATATAATGTTAGCATTTAGAAATGGAGCTTAGCTGTCACTTTTCAGTGTAAAAGCCGTTTGTCCTCTATCTCCGTTAGGGCTTGTGCTTCCTCGTGCGGGGCTAATGCACATAGCTATGGGCTTGGTGCAGACAGCAGCAGGGTGATTTTAATAGTGCTCCTAGCAAAAGATTATGTAGCTGTATCTTTGCAAACGCATTTCGCCAGAGCTTGTAAGCACTTGACATCAAGGGGTGATAACAGAATGATTGCCATGTTTGTCGGCAGTATATTTAAAGGGTTCCGGTTTCAATCAGTGAGGTTAATTGTTCTCATAAGTTGGAGCTAATTGAGCAGTGCAATGAGATAGTTCTAAAAATGGATATTGTCTATATATAAAAAGTTTGCAAGCTAAATAGTCAAGAACATAACATTAAAGAAGAATAAAATAATT
>WWET01004460.1:105627-120320 GCA_011038615.1 Limnodynastes dumerilii | reverse complement strand
ATATAATATACATAACTAAGTTATAAGAAATGTATGTCATACTTCACAGTAGAAATGTTGATTAATGCACATATATATTACAACAAAAATTTCATACAGACATTATATTAATTTTAATAGTAAGTGTAACACAGACAAAAACGTATGAGGCAACACAAATATTTATTATTTAAAATACACCAAAAACAACAAAATAGGAAATACCTTCAGCAGTATAAATTAAAAAAATTATCAAACTTGTAAAGCACACAGCATGTATGTGAATGTTAAAATATAATATTGAATGCAATGCAGACACGCCAGAATATGTTGGGAATATAAGTCTATAGTATATAATGTACATTTACTTTTGATTATAATACACATAAAGTGCTACATGTGTAGATCTTGCGGTAAAAAATATAAATAAATATCAAGAGTGCTGAAGCAGAATTCACATAAGCATGTGTACTCTGGTTAAGTAAATTGTAAACAGATACAAATAATTGCTACACACAGACATTGGGGTAGATCCAGAACTACGTGTGCGTATGTACTTACGTACGTTTATGTATGTAAATACGCATAAACGTAATCATTATAATTACGCAGTATTTCATGAACGTATATTACGTTGACACACCTACAACACGTATTTCAGATTACGTCCGCACAAGTGCGTACGTAATTGAACGAATATACGCATTACGTAATACATTAGTAGTTGTGGATCATGCGGACGTTTGGTGAATACATACGTTTGATTCACAATTACGTTTTTACCATAGTATGCATGTGTCACCTAGTGTTATAAGCTTAGAACTAAATATTTGTATATGTGTATTTGGGTGTTCTTTTAAAATTAGTAATTTTTGTATTAATATATCTTTCATGTCCAAATATATATTTCAATATAGATGTTCTTAAAGATATTTTGTATTTGTAATTTGTAACCCAAACATATTTGGATCAACAATGTGTCCAAAATAAGATAAATATTACATCCCAAAACATGTTATATAAAATATTTGTAAACATATTTTACTCCTGTCAATCCTAAAAATAATAATGCTAATATTTATAATTATACTTAGAAAATTTACTGTGTACAATGCTTAATTATGTACAGGTGTATATTTTTGAAAAATACAATAAAATATGTTTCATTAAGAAATGTGTAGTTAATCCTATGTTTAATATAATGTAAGTGTAATGTAATGTATGTATATGTAAATGTTTATGTGGTGCATCCAAAACACAAGAAATTTTTAACATGTTAAAACAATTTATTTACATAATAAAACATTGATCAATAAAATAAATAAATGATTCTATATTAAAATACAAAATATATACAATTAATTGTTTAAAAGATGATATAAATTGAGCAGCATTTGTGCCGTCTGTCCCATTTGCACCATCATGTGCAGCATATTTAAAACTTCCTCATTGAAGGGGTCCATGTTTGGCTCATCTGTAAAATATATTAACAAAAACATCATCATTTCTATTAGTCTACCAAAATCATACTTCTATTCAGTACAATGAACATTCAATTAACATTGAACACACATGTCACATATTGCATGTGTTTTGTTACATTGGTACCTTTATTTATGTAACTTGCTTCAACATCAAATTTTTTTTAATAGCACAATTGTAAAAACCTTGAATCAATACTCATTAATATATTTTGTATATTCTAAATATACAAAATTTAAGATGCTCCATTATAAAAGTACTGTGACATTTGAAATGACATACATATTCCTGGTATGTCCCTAATTATTATTACATAAATGACATTCTGAAACAAATAACGTACTCAATATCTGTTCCAATTTTTCATACTTTTGTTTTACATGTTTAAGGATGCTGACGTTATCTTTTTTTATTTTATACATTATTAACATTTATAAGAGAATGAAGGCAAAAAATTTAATTTTGTTTCAAATATACACTTACCAATGACCCTTTCAATGGGTGCTGGCTGCACATGATGGTGCTGTGGCTCATCCACTGGCTCCTGGTGCTGCTCCGGAGATTCTGTAGGAGCCCCCAAAATCTCCGAATTGTAGGGCTCCTCTGAAATTACCGGCTGCTCTTCCTCCTCCTCCTCTTCCTCCTGGCGCTACAGCTGTCGGCAGGCAAACTCGGCCATTCTGTGTCTGTCCTGTCCTAATGGATAGAAATAGATAATACACATGTTAATTAACAGAAAGACACTTAAGTTTAATAATGTTTAAATTTAATTTAATAAACCTTGTTTTTTAAATAAGTACTTTAAAATGTTTTAAATCATGCATCATCATAGTTACTCTTGACCCCATAACATGTCAAAGTCTGTGTCTTCAAACATCAAATATTAAATGTGTCATTTGAATTTTAATGTCCCAAAATGTAAAATATATACATGAGATATACATATCAAGACCACAGGTATGACACACCCAGCATGTCCATCACTACAACTGATACTTTCTTAAATTTAGCCATATTCCAAAAACATACCGATATATCATATTTTACACTTTAACAACAGTAGTTTGCCAACATCATAACACATAACACAATCATAACACATTGTGGGACACAATCTTGCTTTCACCAACCCCAAAAATATACATTGCATAGTCAGCAGTACATAATTAAAAACTAATGACTGAAAGTAATGAATGAAAGTAATGACTGAAAGTAAATACTTACTCCGCTCATGCCGCTGGATCTGCATTCGGACCTCCGTCAGCAGATCGGGTTGGCGCCGCCTCAGATCTGACCACCGGCGCATAAGTTGGTCCACACGCCGGTGGACCCGAAGACGGCGTCTGATCTCCCGCTGTATGCGGTAGTATGCAGACCTTACCGCAGCATTACAGCGGGGCTGGCAGAGGTCGAACTGGTCTATAATGCGAACCAGGATCCGCAACTCTGCACAGCTAAAAGGCTCCGCGTGTGCAGCTTCCATTTTATCATGCAAAGAATGAACTAACGCTAAGTGACGCTGCGTGATGTCGCGTCATTACGCAGCTTTGGATCTAACTATGCCATTGGTTGTGTATTGTAACGCCCACAAAGAGCAGCTAATCTTCAGCCACTACAATATATTTCAAATGAAATTCACTCATAAGCAGATGGACTTGTCAATCACCTAGGAATAAAGTTGACAGGCCCACACACAGCCTGCGATTCACTACAACGTTCAATGCTAAATGCATATAATCAAGTGTTTAATATTTACATGTGTGCATTTATAATGCGGTCATACGTAGGCGATTTAAAAAATATATACTTTTAAATAAAACCAATGAAAACAGTCAAAGCCATTAGAAAATCACAGTGCAAATGCAGCACGTAAAAAGGCGCGCAATACCCACGTCTACGTGCATAAGTACACAAGTTTCTGATCATGGGTCCAAAGGAACAGAAAAGGAACCCTAACTTCACTGCACAAGAGGTGACTTTTTTAGTCACTGAAGTGATGGAGCATTTGTATACAGAGGATGGAGAGATTTCTGCTCACCTGAGAGCTAATGTTTGGAAAGGAATACATGAGCGTTTTGTGTCCTACTCCCGGAAGATAAATCCCAATTGTATGTTCCGGACAGTCAAACTTCTAAAAAAAAAGGTAAGGTTCTTATTAAAATTTTATTTATAATATTATTGTACCTTCATTTTCTCCAAAGTTGGCATAACCAGACCAGAAAATTATTGTTCTATTGTTAAAGTATATTTACTTTCATACACAGATGGCAGGATTTCAAAAATCATATAAAAAATGAAAAGGCCGAAAGATACGCACACTCCAGACAAACAGGTGCAGGTCCAATACCAGATACCCTTAACTTCACAGAGCTGGAAAACTTTGCCATGCGTGCTGTGTCTACAGCAGAGATCGAGGGTGTTGGAGACCATGGGCCTGATCCAGACCTACGCCCACGAGCATAGCATATGATCGCCCGGGCATATAAATTTTCACGCCCATGACACTCCCATTGATTGTACCGACTTACGGCGGCTGAACCCTACCCTAACTTTTTCAAGCGTCCGTGCGAATTTTCGGACCGATACGCTGGTCGTACGGGGCTTAGCACGGCCATACTGTACAATTTAAATGGCTATCCCCGCCTCTGTGTAGTAACTCGAGCGTCCAGACTATCGTCATACAAAACGCACGCCCCTTGGGCGTAAAATACGCTCAAAATACGCTCGCTGTACGCTCATGTCCTTCGGACGACCGGAAGTTGTCATACTGCACATGCGCAGTGCGTTTTTTAGCCAGGTTTTACGCTCCCGAACGGCGTACGATCGCTTGCAGGCATAGGTCTGGATCAGGCCCCATGACACCATGGACGGTCCAACCCCAAGACTGTTGCGTCCAGTGTCAAACACAGAATCGGAAGACAGTGAAGGTAATTGTTGAAGTAATTTGATATTATTTTTGGTACATAAACTTTAAACATATACATCTTTTGAAGTGTGACATTGTGGAATTGTAAATGTTGAAGGTCCTTCAATGTAACTCATCATAATAATTGAATTCTAAATTCAAACAGAAACAGAGACAGAGTTAGTTATGTAGCATCATACTGTGTATACATCTTGTAATGTATATTTGTTTTTCCCATGACTAAATACATTTGTGAAAATAATCAACATAGTCATATTACATGATCCCTGTTTTCTAATTTCGTTATTTCATAGACGAAAGACTGGATGACACAAAATCTCTCCATAATGAAGATGTAGCAGGGACATCCCAAACCACACCACAACCTGCACAACCACCACTACCAGCTCTGGCAGCATCTCCATCATCATTATCATTGTCATGCCTCTGGCAATGTTTCCTGTATTGTTTACCTATGAGGTCTGTGTCCACAGCAGTTTGGTTATCGGCCCTTATCTAGTGGTCACAGTTATACTTAAGTTTGTACCTTCTAGCACACCTTAGTAAGCTGCACTCAGAGAATTCTAGGTAGAAGGAGGACATTTTCCTTCACATGTCTCAAGCAGACATCTTCTCTCATGTGTCTCCCCTCAGCAAGCATCTGATGGTGAGCTTCATCCTTAAATCTGCCATTGTAGTCATACAAACACTTGTGTATGCCAACTGTATTAATTACAACTGCAGACAAGTCTTGTATTCAGTGTTCATGTAACATGTCATGTTTGCATACTATGTTCTGTGCATGTTGTAATTATTGTATTATCTGTTTGTTCACAGTTTTACCATATAAATTCCTACATTTTCCTCTGTTGTATAATAAACACCATTCTGGATCATCACATCTGATTGGGATTATTGAAGAATTAGAGGTGATTATACTGTATGCTTTGAATTTACCAAGGAGGTTTAGTGAGAGGCAGAACAATCATCATCACCATCCATCCCATCACCAACACAACATGATGAAGAAGTTCCTGGGCCATCAACTGCAATCGCTGCCATTTAACAGCGCACCACACAAATAATTAACAAACTAGACCCCCTATATGAACAAATGACCATAACTAATAGGGCATTGGACAAAATCAATGAAACATTAACCAGTATTCGAGATGTGATGCAAGCATTCTTTGAGTATACTGTGAAAAAAGATAGTATGCAAACTATACCTGAGGCGATCCCATCAACATCAGGCACGATTCTCACAGATGTCACGCCAGCACCAGTCAGAGCATCCAAAAGATCGGCAGCAATGTGTGACAACACAGAAATAGTCTTTTCGTCCCCCAAAACAAGATCTAAAACAGCAACAGCACCATCACCAGCACCATCACCAGCACCCGCACCAAAAGAAAAGAAAGGTGGGAAAAAAACTGCAAAAAAAATAATAATACCTTTTTCAAAAATGAAAAGATCACGTAATCAAAAATGCTAATCTACTGTTGTTGGTTATTATCATTTAAATAAAATGATGACCAAAAAAAATTTGGTATTTGTTACTTTGTTACCATTAATAACATTTGTTTAAGTAGATATAAGATATACATTATTATGTAGTTTCAAATTATTTTTGAATTCCATATTATTTATCACAACATCTTGGTATAATTGTTTAGGTTAGCTCACTTGATTGTAATTTATTTTGACTATTATGAAGATACTTATAGTTACCTAAAAATATGTCTTATTCACACGATTGCGAAAAGTACTGCTCCTATGAGTGGAGCCATGATGGTATTCCTCCATAACATTTACCTCCTCCACGTCAGCCTTAATCTCAAAGGTTAAGCCGTGTTGTATTGCGATGTTATGCAATATACAGCACAGAACAACAATATCACATACTTTTACAGGAGCATACATGAGGGCTCCACCTGACCGGTCGAGGCACCTGAATCGAGATTTTAAAAGTCCAAATGTGCGCTCTATTACCTGTCTGGTGGCCGTATGTGCTGCATTGTATGCAATCTCTTGATCTGGACTGGCGTTTACAGAAAGGGCCTCTGAGGATAGGCGCTGTCACCTATGGGTTAAAAAGTATAATTTAGTCATCACATGTTATAAGTAAACTTTGTTTTGCATTTTAAAATTTAAAGACATTTAATTACCTAAAAGCCACACATCATTACCAGTTTCAGAATATCTTCGATTTCATTTACGCCATATAGCTGAAAGCTGCATTACATGGGCGTCCTGGGAGTTTGCCGGTAATTTTTTATGCGTCGGGATTTTCAGTGGTGCCAGGATTTTTTTGGGGCCGGTATTTTTTTGTGACGGTATTTTAAAGTGCCGGTAATTTATTACGCCGGTATTTTTTATGTGACTGTATTTTTACTGACGGTATTTTAAATTGCCGGTAATTTATTTGGCCGGTATTTTTAACAGAGAAGCCTTGTAAGTGGCTGGTGGCTTATCATGTGTCTGCAGATATTTGTAACTAATTCTCTGACTTTTATTTTAAAGATAGAAAATCATGGTTAGTCGCTGGGTAATGGCTAGAGTGCCAGGCCCTGTTTTGTATATATATATATATACAGTATATATACATATTTCTCTCTCTCAGGGCTGCAGACATATGAACTTTACATTGGGTCTGGATCTGCCCTACATGTTTGGGGCAATGTTATCTTTGGGTGCAAGAATGTATAAAAAAAAAAAAAGGTAATCTATTAGTAACCTTTTTCAAGCATATGCACATAAAATGTATTTGTTTAAACACTAAGCACAATAGTGATCGTGATGCAGATAGACTTTGAGCAAAAAAAAAAAAAACACACAAAAAAAAAAAAATTCCCACATTTAAATTCTTTATCTTCAATCACATGACATACATAATATATAAAAAATGTACACAATTATACTTTCAATAATGTGTACTTACTCAGAAATTCTATATATTTTTGTAAAGAGTCCAAAACCACACAATCCAAAACCTCTCCACAGCAAGGAACACAAGGAATATATATTATACAACTAACAATATGATTTAGATTTTTGCTTTTTCAAAGAACAATACTTTTAGTTTAACAAAATCGTTGCATACTCCTTGCCATTCTCTCATTCTGTAAATCAAACAGTGTGGAAAGCATAGCTGTGACATTGACATACAATAGCAGCTATTGCACGAGTAGTACAGACAGGGATCATACCAAAAGCACGGCTTCGGTGAATTGTTATCAATATTACTACATTTCTGCATGCAATAGCCGCTGCCGTATATCTATGTGCAGCAGCAGCAAAAGAGAGCGCTCTCCCCCTCCCCTCTTCTGGTATGATTATCGGTCGCAGCCGCTAAACATACGTAGAAATTACATGCAAATACTCTGTCAACATAGGGAATGTGGTTTCGAAATTTAGAAAAGCAAAATAGATATCACCATAAATATTCGAAATCTTAACCACTGTAAATTAAATGCTGTGAAATTGTATTTATAAATCATAATTTTCTACATTCCAAACCTTATAAAAGTAAATCTTGCGTTATAGAGAAATGCGAATTCATACAACATTGCTTTGCTTGCGTTTTTTAAATTACGAAATTTTGCAAAAAAGAGCAGGAGAAATAATATATTTCAAAATAGGAAGCATAGAAACATAGAAAGTGACAGCAGATAAGAGCCACATGGCCCATCTAGTCTGCCCATTTATTTATTCAAAACTATACTGACCCTAAACCCTATTTACCCTCAATTTGGTTTACAATTTAGGATACCCTAATATTTATCCCGAGCATGTTTAAATTGTTCTACTGTATTGGCCTCAACCACCTCAGATGGGAGAATATTCCACTTATCTATCACCCTTTCGGTGAAGTAATTTTTCCGCACATTTCCTTTGAATCTACCACCCTCCAGTTTATATTCATGCCCTCGTGTTCTATTACACCTTTTCTTTTGAAAAATGCCACTCTCCTCTAACTGGTCACAACCCTTGATGTCTTTGAAAGCTGCAATCATGTCCCCCTTCTCCCTTCTCTGCTCCAAGCTATACATGTTTAGTTCCTCTAGCCTTTCTTGGTATGATTTGTTACAAAGGCCATGGACCATTTTAGTTGCTCTATTTCTATTTACAAAACCATTATGAATGTGTTCTTTTCAAAATTCGATTATTATATATTCATAGTAATTCGTAATAGAGATTTTCGAATTACAAACTTTATAAATTCAGAAAATTATGATTAGAAAAAGTTCTGTATTTGCATTTTCCGCCGTTCATGTTGTTCGGCAAAAAGACGCATTCACAATAGAAATTTCGAAATTCGCATTTTCGAAATTCAGATTTTCTTTGCGCGGTACCACACCCATTAGGATGCTATGTGTATCATATAGTAGTCATTATAAATTTCAGTATTTATTTTATTTATTAGCAGGTTTTTATATATTGCACCATCAGATTACATAGAGCTTTACAAGTTGAACAAACATAACAAGACTGGGTGGTAATTGACAGACTGGGTGGTTAAGAGTGCCCTGTCCACAAGCTTACACTCTATAGGACATTGGGAAATAATACATAAAAGTGCTATATATCACACAATAGAGCAGCCAGGTTGTATGATAAAATTGCTCAGTCCTCTATATGGTCCAGTCACACAGCTCTGTTCATAGCAAAACCATTGAGAATTTTGTATGGAAAGAGAATGTTCAGGTTTGTGTTAATCATAAAATGAAATCCACAGAGCAAAGTATTTGTAAAGTACAGTAGTTGTAAACAAAAGTAGGTTGAAGAATTAGGTAAACTTGCCTGAATAGGGGAGTTTTTAAAGAGTGCTTGAAAGTGGATGAGGAGAGTTAGAGTCCGGGAGAAGACTTACAACCAGTAATCAGAGTATTTGTTTAGCATTGAGGAGAGCTGTATCTCCTTCTCAGAGATCGAGGGATGTATCAAGATGAGTGAGGATATGTATGTGGGTGCAGTCTTATTGATGGCTTTGTAAGTTAGCAAACAGATTTTGTATATGATTCTGTAAAATACAGGTAACCAATGTAGAGACTGACAGAGTAGAGCAGCTCTAGAAGAGTGCTTTGCAAGAAATCAGCAATATATACTGCAGGGGGAGTCATTTTATTGTATATGGGTCCAATAATAATGCTGGAGATAATTAATGCAGAATGAGAATTTTTGTGTATGTGAGACACAAAGAATAGTTCAAAGTCAAGGGTAACACATAAGCATCAATCTTTAGAAGAAGGAATTATTTCAATGTTATTTCAGTGTTGGCAACAGAAATAAAGAGGTCAGGTGGGTAGCTTTTATTAGGAGGTAGAAATTTTATTAGGTCAGTTTTTGGTAGACTACATTTGAGATGGCGAAAGATATTCAAATACAAGGGCCAACACAGTTGGTGAGATGTCAGGAGTGATTGGTAGATTTGTGTTTCATCTGCATATAGATGATACTGAAATCAAAATGACTTTATTAGCTGTCCAAGAAATCTATATAGATAGAGAAGAGCAATGGACCTATCACTGAGCTTTGCGGGGAGAAGCAGGATTGGATCCAGAGAAGCAAACACTGAAAGAGCAAATAGATAAATTGGATGTGGAAAGAGCTGTGTTCTGAATACCTAAGGATTGTATGAGAAGAAAGTGGTCAACCGTGTCAAAAGCAGCAGAAAGAAGAGAGTGATGACTTTTAGATTTAGCAGTGATTAAATCATTGAGCACCTTAGTCAGTGAGGTTTTAGTGGAGTGTTGAGAATGAAAGACTGACTGAAAAGGATCCAGAAGATTGTTTAAGGAAAAGAAGTGAGTGAGGCGAGTATAGACAAATCTTTCGAACAGATTTGAGGTAGTTAAGAAATGGGTTGACATTTTAAGGGAGAGTTGAGGTCAGAGTTTTGTTTTTTCATAATTGGAGTGATTAGTGCCTGCAGAATGTAGTTAAAGTTGGAATAATGACATGCTGTACTATATAATGGATTACTGCAAACTGCTGAAGTGGCCTTGCATATGATTGTAGTTCATTTACATTCAACATTTAGGCCCAGATCCTAACCTAAGTATGACAGGAGACTTAAGCAAGTCATTTGCGTAAATCCTTTGTCTTGGAACATCTGCACATGCACGCACCAGATGCTCTGCATATGTACTTTCTGATGTATGTAACTATGGTACATACTACAGTAAGTACCTAAGGGGCAGACCCAGAATTTATGATGGTCGTATTCCCGCCATACAGGCGGGGATAGCCATATAAATGAGGTATTGTGGGGAAGACCCGTTGTAAGTGTCCAGATTTACTACCACCAGCAGGGAGTGCAGGGGGCATGCAGCGGACAGCTATACATAACCCCGACATTAGATATTTGCAGTTTGCTCTGGTCTCATTTATGTTCTTTAATCTGTAACGTGTGCGCTTGTAGAACATCTGATATAATTATTCATTCATTCCTTTGGAAACCGCGGCACACCCACTGCACTGACCAGACTGGCAGTTTTAGGGTTAGGCTGCAGGGAGGAGAGGCTTAGGCTCAGGCTGCAGATTCGGGAGTCTTAGGGTTAGGCTACTGGGAAGGGAGTCTTAGGGTCAGGCTACGGTAATGGAGAGGGTTAGGGTTAGGGTAATGGAAGGGGAGGGTTGGAGTATGGATTAGGATAAGGGTTAGGGTAGGGTAGGGTAAATAATCAACATTTGGCGTGGCGATTTTATTCCGGGGATCATCAATTGCTTCTCCTCCTCAAGGCAGAAGCATTTGATTTGGGAGCCACTTCAGAATTCATTGATATAAAATGGCCCATTCTAAAAAGTCACTCTCACATTTTTTCCCCAGGGCCTTTTTCAAGAGCCATTTTAAGTCCAAAATTTTCTTCTGTTCCTCATGTTTGACTTCCCTTGCCCCGGTGATTGTTTAGTCCCTATTTATATTGTTTGTATAAAATTCTCTCAATAGAATTTAATGATAACAGAGTGTACATTTTGAATGTTCATTGTTATTAGGGGCTGCAGTTATGAAATCATGAGGAGACTTGAAAAACATGCACTGGTAGCACCATTGTTGAGAAAGTTCTCTAGTGCGTGCACTTTATTTTGCTTTATGTAGTAATCTTCTAAAGTGAGTCAAAGGAAGTGGTAAGGCAATGAGTGGAGAAAAAGAAAAAGAACTGTTGCATTCCTAACTAATATCCAATCTTAATTCCAAATAATTAAATTAAAATTTGTTTTCATTTTATTTAATAATATAGATATTCCCACTGTAATACTTACTTGTAAAAACTGCTATTGAGAGCATTAAGCAGAGCAATAGAGAAAGTGAAAACTACAGAAATATTGATTGGTTACGGTGGTCATGAGTTCGACACCACTGTATCACTGCAATAAAGATAAGGATGCTGTATGAGCGATGATTTTGGTATGACTGATCGACTATTTCTGTACCTAACATGGCATGGGTGAATGAGCACTACACTTAAAGTTAGGTTTGGGATAGGCTATTATTATGGTTAAGGTTAGGCTGTAGGTAGGGTTAGTGTATCAGAAACCCTACACCAACATTCTGACTCTGAGAATAAGCCTCTATGCTACAGCTCTATAGCCATCTTGCTACGGGTGGACACAATTGACACTTTTAGCTGTCAATATTAAGCTTGATCAAATAATACCATTGGGGTAGATCCAGAACTACGTCCATCTTCCATAGACGGACGTAATTCACTGAACAATAGCTACTGCGCATATAATTTACAAACCCACTACCACCTTAGTAGTTCCACCATCCCCTTTTCCCCTTACCCTCACCTTGGTATCCCGTCTAATCTCCAAGCTTTTAACCCCGTCCTCGCCGATCACACACACCTCTCCTCCCCGTTATATAGTGATCTATGCCCCTTTTCCATCCTGCATGACATTCTAGGTAACTATCCCTCTAACCCGTCCCCCTCAAGAATGCTTGATTAAATAGCATGCATATACTCATTCTAAAACTACCACATTCCAGCATTACAAACTTGCAAGCTACGGAGTCTTTGTTTACACACAAAACTCCACGTGAGCATACAGCACCAATGACAATGCTCCTCTATTGAGGAAGCACAGAGACTGTGTTTACCAACAAAAACCCACGTGGCAGCCAAGCACCAATCACGGCTCTCCCTCATCTCCACAGAAGTGACAGACAATCGCTTCCTCTCCCTTGCCCCGTATTTCTTTGCAAACCCTAATGGAACTCTCTTATATCAAGACCAGCTAGTAAGTGACATAGTTTCCTCACCACTACACTTATATTTGCTCAGTTCAACATGCACATCTTTTTTTTTTTTTTTTGTTCGGATGCTTTCCCCTGTCAGGACTGTCACTCACAGCCAATTAAGAGTGTATTTAAGGGCACACCCAAACCTACACTGTCATTATGATTTTTTTTTTTCTGTTCGGATGCTTCCCCCTGCCAGGACTGTCACTCACAGCCAATTAGGAGTGTATTTAAGGGCACACCCAAACCTACACTGTCATTATGATTTTTTCCCTGAAGAAGTCTGTACTAGGGCATACAGCTACAGGACGAAACGCGTTGGTATTATATTACTGACTTTATTGCATTTTAACTTTAAACTCTTGCCGGGAGAAAACCCTCAACCCAAAACATCACCAGCAGGACCAAGAGTAAAGGATCTGGCCCCGACGGTGGTCTGAACCAGCCCTCCAGAGCGGTGACCATTGGAAGGAGAGCCCAGCACATATAAGCTATTATATACAAAGCTTGTTATTTGTGCATCTTCTAAGATATGTTACTCGATTCGCCATGTTATTAATTGCAACAGCAGATTTATTGTTTACGTTATTCGCTGCCCATGTCGGCTACTCTATGTCGGAAAAACCATCCGGAAAATTAAAGAGAGGCTAGCCCTACACCGTTCGGCAATTAAGGCAGCCCTGTCTGGAAAAGAGAATGATCAACCAGTTGCCCGGCACTGGAAATCAGTGGGACATACACTTTTGGACTTTCGTTGGATGGGCCTGGACCATATCCCTCCTCCTTGGCGAGGAGGGGACAGAGAGAACCTACTGCTTAGATGTGAAAGCGGATGGAATTTTAGACTTAATTCAGTGTCACCCAACGGCCTAAATGAAACTCTGCCACTGAATTGCTTTATTTAAACTTTGTGGATGTTTCTACCTGTGTTCTTTTGCTTTTTTGCCTTTCTGCTTGGTATACAATAGCCATTGTGTTTTGCCCTGGGGTGTATAGTCAGGCGCTATTCTAGACATTTACATTCTCAGGTATATTTGTTAATGGTGGAGTCTTTTACCTTTGGTCCAATGTATTTTTTACTGTATATGGCAGCTACAGTTTGTCTGAGGGCATGTATGTTGGCGTTCAGTCAGTCCCTTGAACTGCTTACATTTGATCTTGGCTTTAGTATGTGCTGTTCCACATCTGTTTACTGTATGAAATTTAGTATGAATCCCACTTGCTTGATGGATTGGGGTCTTTAGTGATATGTGTGTGATAAGCCCTGGTCTGGAGTATGGGTTAGGTCTCTGGGTTTTCACCTGATATACCTTGTAGTTGCTTTCCCAGGTGGTTTACTTTTATAGCTCTGGTTTCTCTATGTATAGGGTCTGTCTGCTACCCTCATGGTTACCATGCTCTCTTGCCTTCTATGATACTGGATATGTCTGCACTGGCTGTATGTTGTGCCTTCTATGATTGGGACTTATGGATCCTTCGGAGCTGTTACTGTTTTTACGTTATGTGCCGTCTTTTCACTTGCTGCCATTTCCCAGTACCAGGGCCGGCGCTACCATTAGGCGATCTTAGGCGATCGCCTGGAGCGCCGGTTCCGGGGGGGCGGGAGCAGCCCCCCGCTTCCATTACCTAACTTTTGTTTTTATCTGCTGCTGCGAGTAAAGGGGGTGACGGAGAGATGAGGCTCCATCACCCCCTTTACTCACCTCAGCGCCGCAGCTGAGTCTGCGACTGCCTCTATCCGCAGCATCTCCTCTCTGATGATCAGAGAGGAGATGCTGCGGTGGAGAGAAGTAGTCGCAGACTCTGTTACGCAGATGAATGACTCGCTGCGTGACCCCAAGGTTGCGCTGTGCATCATTCATCAGTCTGAAAGAGCGCGCCGCGGAGGAGTTAGAAGCAGCCGAGCACCAGGTAAGTAATTGATCATTTGTGGGGCAGTACTCACCTGTTCCCAGTGCTGGAACCACCCCGGCCGGCGTGCTGCAGCTGTCTCCCCGGCGGAACACGGCGAATCTGCAAGGATTTGCCGTGGACCAATGGGGAGGCAGCATCCTGGAACACGTGGGCGCAGCCGCTGGC
>WWET01004460.1:32693-53643 GCA_011038615.1 Limnodynastes dumerilii | reverse complement strand
CTGCTTTCACAGAGAACATTAATGGACGTCTTACATGTCCTGGCAGTCAGATAGTACGACCATATTATCAGTATTGTCATTTTACATATGTTTTATATTTTAACAGTTCATCATATTAAGTAGCTCTTCACAATTTTACATACATCAACCTCTGCCGCATTACAGTCTAATTCCCTAACAAACAAACACACACACATACACACACACACACACACATACACACATATACACGCTAGGGGTAAGAGCTTGGGCAGGACGCGGCAGAGCTTATTTGCCACGTTTTCGGGCTTCAAAACGTTTGCAGCTATGATAATATACCCCATGAATTATGTGCATTGGAAACCCCCCTTTCAAAATCCTGCGTTTGCCACTGCAGGGGAGTCATATTTCATCTGTCTACTCTATAGACCATTACAGCTCATTGGTAGTCCTCACACTGATGGCTGTCATTGCTAAGTAGAGACAGCCAAAAGATCCTTTTCAGTTGTCTTTATGCGATAGACACACTCACCCATTCCTTTTCGGAAGCGCTGCTGCCGGACCACCGGAGAGGTAATTAACCTCTCTGGGGACTTTGAGGCTTAGGGGGAGGGTTAGCATTAGGATTTGGGGAAGGGAGGGTTAGGGTAATAGAAAGGGAGGGTTAGGGTAAGGATTAGGGAGAGGGTTGGGGGAAAAATCCTTACTTACCTTTTGGAGCACCAAACACCTGGGTGTTATCAGCAGCACCCTGGGAATGATCAATTCCCTTAAAAGCAAACAGAAACTAAAGAAAAAGATGTGCTATAGATATCACCCAACAATATGTCAATATTCTTAAAAACACATTTGTTCTTCAATACTCACAAAATTTCACATAAAAAAACGCAATATACAAAATATATCAAATTATAGTATAATATTGTGTACTCATTAAGACATAACCAGCAAGGTATTTTTTTTTCAGGGACCCCTTTATACCAATACTAATTTTTCAAATCATGAATATCTGAACTCTAATTCAGTTTACAAATAGCCAACGGATGATTTTGCAGCAGCCCATATATCGAAGTAAACACTATTTTTCACTATTTTCCACATTGTCCTCATACCACTCTAATCTAAATGCATTCAGGTATAGAGATGATATGATTGGTGGTTTATAAAGTCAATCTTCCCACCACCAATAATATTGAGGCTAAGTATAAGGAGTATAAGGAGAATAAGTATAAGGAGATGCACCTGTGCAACAAGCGGGTGATGTCCACGAGTAAACAATAGGCGAAGCATGCATCAGACTGGATGGGGAGCTGTGCATGGGCACCCTCTCTCACAAATAAGAATCTTAGCCTGTAATCACAGCCTCAGTTTGTTCATTTATGTTTAAATCATACTAAATCATACTAAATGATCAGGGCATGAGAAGTGAACATTCAGCTACTAGTAGCGCTACAGCTGTTTTTTGACCAGATCTGAATATCAGCAATCTGAGGGACTGTATTGCCTGCAACCTAGCGATACCCAGAGAACTGTGCTCTGCATAACCTATTTATAACCTATATAGGATATAACAGACTGTTTGTATTATAATTCCCACTCACACTACCCTGCTTTGAAGCGGACAATCCTTTTGTAAACTTTTCTTATTTTGAATCATTCACTGTGATTATGGGCCTGATCCAGAGCTACGACCGCAAGCGAGCGTACGCCCATCGTAAGCGAAAATTCGTGAAAAAAAACGCACTACGCGTGTGCAGTATGACAACATCCGGTCGACAGAAGGACATGAGCATACAGCGAGCGAATGTTCAGCGTATTTTTCGCTCAAGGGGCATGCGTTTTTTACGACGAGAGTCTGGACGCTGGAGTTACTACACAGAGGCGGGGATAGCCATTTAAATTGTACAGTTTGGGCGTGCTAAGCCCAGTACGACCAGCGTATCGGTACGAAAATTCGCACGTACGCTGGAAAATCTTAGGGTAGGGTTCAGCCGCCGTAAGCAGTTACAATCAATGGGAGTGTTATGGGCGTGAAAGTTTTTACGCCCGTGCGTACGTTCGCTACGCTCGCGGGCGATTGCGGTCGTAGCTCTGGATCAGGCCCTATGTCTCATATCTACAGTGATATCTAAGAGGCTGGATAATAATTATATAATTTTTAAATATACCAATTGAGATATTGGAATAAATAACAAATAGTGATTTTCCATATATAAAAGGCTGAGTCACTTTGTTGATTTTAACATATTTTCTGTAGTAGACACTGTCAGGATATAATCAAATATCATGTGTACAAATTAAATATCTGTATAGAGAGTGACCTTCAATTGGCCCAGATCTGGTTTTGTTTTATTGCCCTAGCTAAAGGCAGTCGGGCATAGCAAGCTATGGCTCTGTGGTCAGGGTATGGCCCTGTCATAAAGGGATCAAGATATGGAAGGGTCATAAAAGCTAGATTTCTGCAGAAGAGTCTCTCCAGACCCCAGACCTGTCACTTGTCACAAAGGTGGGGATTACTTGGAGAGGGAGCAGGTTTTGTCTTTATAAAGGTTACATAGATTTATAAAAAGGTTCACTTCATGGGACTTCCAAACGGAAGAGGTGACCCTGATTTCTGGTCTGTCCCGACCCGGAAGGTTCTTGTGTGTAAGTCTTTCTGTGTTTTCCCCTTTTATTTTATAAGAAACTTGTTTGCATTTTGTTATTCTGGTGTAAATAAGCATTGTGTTTATTATCATATTAAATATCAATTAATAAGTTTATGTCTCTGTGTTCTTACAGATTCATGTGTCAGACCAGCTTGGTTATTAAACGCTACTGAATGGTAACAGAAGAGGTCATTCTGAGTTGATGATAATTCTGGTAAAGCATAACTGTGTTTGATTTGGGTAAAGGAGAACCTAAGACCTCCTGTGAATAGTCTTGGTGGTGGCAGTTCATTGGTAATAAGACATATTTGGGGTGAGAGAAGGGGCATTAGTCATTGCAAGACAGACTAGGTGGCTGTTGTGATTAACCCCTTGAGCCCCAGATAAGTCACGAAAGCCTCAGGTGAGGTCAGGGTCATGACAGACACTGTTGTTGATTAAAGACCGTATTCACAGATATGATTGAGTTAGGTGCGGACAGATCTGCACCTAACTCACCCGTCCTGCCTAACTGTGCGGAGCTTCCTTCTTAAGAAGGAAACTCCGCATGGACATTGCCTCTGCCCGCCTCCCCCCCACCCTCCCTGGCTAATCTAAATCCCTTCCCCCCTTCCACTTCTACCTAATCACTCCCCGAGGTGACATCACGCTGCCTCTTTCTACTTAAACTACTCTGAGCGGTTTTCAAAGATTGCATGGAGGCAATCTACGTACCTAACTGGTCCATAGATTGCGTAAATGACCTACTACTACTTACTAAATATACGCACCTAAGATGCTTCTGCTTCTTAGGTGTGAATATGGTCCCAAGTTTTTAATGTTTCGCCATGGTACTCAAAATACTTTAATGTTGAAAGCAGAGCTCGAAGTGAGGGTTTATACGGGGGTATGTAATTCCATCACTTCTCCCACAGATTTTATTGAAAAGCTATAAATCACCATTCACTTCTATTATTTCTAGATTTTCATACCGCCACTTCTAAATGTCCACACCACCACTTCTAAATTTCTATTTTTATCACTGGTTGAAAGTATAATAAAGATTGTAATTTTTAATAAATTAAATACTTTTTGTCCTTATAAGATACCCAGAGTGCCATTTAGAGGTTTCTTTCTGCACATTATCCCTCAAAGGGATGGTTGTGTGTGAATTCAATAGTAATAATTAGGGAATACACATTTGAAACTTGTAAACAGACATGTATAGATAAAAAAACAAATAGAGAGGTATAAAGTAACAAGTTACATAATTCAACTTATTTATTTTATTTAAGCCTTTTCTTGTATGCATTTTTTACATTTGTATAAAATGTTAAGGGGATATACACTCTACCAGAAAATACTAAAATAATCATTGTGCTAGACTCATAGGAAGCAACTATATTACCAAAGGATACAATAATAGCCACAGTCAACATACCTCAAAAATGATTAAAAACATAATTGTTGCAAAAAGGAATTTTTACTAGAAAAATTTGTACACAAACAGCCATGTGTACAAACTAAGAGCCCACTCCACATAAAACACCAAAAAAGTAGAATACCAAAAAAGCGAAAAGAAAAATAGAAAAAATATGGTTCGATAAAGTGCAAAATATACAAAAATTGTTTGAATTCAAAAGCAAAAGAGATATGATTCATGAAATATAGGCAATCCTGGAGGCAATATATCAGCAGCACTAGTTAGGATGCAAATTCAATTATGACCACGGCCAAGTTGGTCCGGGTGTCATGCGCCCACCAGGCTGCACCACCTTTAGTGGTTTATGGGCTGCAGTCCCTGGTGGTTTAGTGAGGTCACATAGTCTTGGTGTAGCTACTTCCTGCAACAGTGCTAGCCACCTCCTCCCCTGGCATCTATTTGTTGAGGGGATGGTTGCTGAGTGACGGCCTGGGGGCCCAGTGAGTGCTGCATTGGACGTCAGGTTTCCCTTTTGATAAGGCTCAGCTGCAGCTGTGTTGAGTAGTTGTGTACTATATTTGAAGATACTTAATTTCGTTATAGAGTGTCTTCCTCTCTTCCATGATGATAGTGTCAACTGCATTAAATTATAAGGGCACAGTCATGCCCTTATATTAAGGTTCAGTCTAAAAACAGGACTCCACTACTGCCTTTCTGTAAGAGGGGTGACATGGATTTTGAGGGCTTTTCTCGGAAAGTATTTTACACATTAAGATTACATTTTTACCTCTTCATAGAGAATCGTAGGTTGGTGCCGCATGCCTAATTTTACTGAAAAATAATGAAAATGACCCATTTGGAATAGTGAAAAATGTTGTTGATTTTTTCCACCACAGAATGTGGTAGTATATCATGTCCATATTACTTGAGGAACACATCCATTAAGACTAAAGCCTTAATTTTATTGCTTTTTGAAATTTGAATGTTAAGGTTCAAAAATTCTGATTTTGTGTCATTGTAGGAATCCTTAATCAGACATGTTAAAATGTCAATGTGATGACAGAAGCTGGGCAGAGCTGATACCTAAATAAATGAAATTGTAGTGAAGTAAAAAAGTGAAGTATTTTATGATTCAAACTTTTTGTGAAGATATTGTTTAGTTAATGTTTATATAAAATGTTCATATTCACTTAGATTAAAATGCTTTAATTACAAATTTGAAATAGCAAGAGAGAAGTTAAAGTTAAGTGGGCGAATATTAGATTACCTTAATGCTAGCAAATAACTTGTTGTCTGCTGCCACCATGTGGCAGATAAGAGTTATTTTATATTACAACTACAAGGTCAGAAATATTACATTTATGAAAATGATGTACTGGTAGTTAGATTTTTAGAAATGTGTTCAATATATATTTTATTGAAAACTGAGGGGAGCAATGAACTAAGTTAAAATTAAAAATTATATATATTTAAAAAGATTTTAACAATAGAATTAAAAATCAAGAAAAGTAATGTACACTAAAATAATTCAGAGGAAAATTAAGGTTTACATGGCTATTCTGACTGAAAGAGCATATGTGATATAGTGTGATACTTGGCATATTCATTTTTTTTTTTAGCTAAATATACACTAGTAACAATGTTAAAAATTTAAGATAAAAAATAAGCTGTGACAAAGGCAGGATATAAAATAAACACTGATGTTTTACAAAGGCAGGATATAAAATAAACACTGATGTTTTTCTATAATGAGGCAGTTTTTTCCTGAAAACAAAACATATTTTTAATATGTAAAATTAAGATCATAATTGAGCATATTAAAGTGAACCATTAAGTACTGAAATGATTTGTCATATTAGAAAGTTAACTGAATAAGTATTTGGTATTTAATTTGTTATTTTTCTATTTTTTCTTTATCAGTAGATCTATATATTTTTTCTGTAATTCACAATAAGAGACTGGAATGATTGATAGTCTTTGTAATAAAAATAAAAACATATAAGGGTCACCAAAGTAAACAACTGTTTTCAGTACATCTGTTTATTTGGGGACTATTAATATTTTTAAATTTTTTTTTTAATTATTGAATGGAAAAAAAAAAATCAAAATTTTTTAAACAACTAAAAGAAAAAAATACACCCCCCACCCATTCCTCCAATATTCCCCAAAAAACTCCATCAATACACCTCCCAGATAATCCACTACTAGCCACTCTGGGCTATCAAACCAATCCATCAGGCCACCCACCGTCTCTACTCTCTATCCCCACGTATCCCCCTACTCACTGGCCTACCAAAAACCGTGGATTTAACTCCTCTCGTGATTACCCGCACCCCCAGGAACCACAATCATCCCAAAAGAGGTCCCTATAAACAAAATAATCACAAAAACCACCCTACCAAAACCGCCAAAATCAACCTAAACATTACACCAACAAGGCAACTCTACAATTTCAGAAAGGAGCTCAAGCAGCTGAGAAAGCCCTGAACGCACAAAAGCTCTCCCTGATTGAAAATCTAAGCCAACCAGTCCCCTTAACATGTCACCCAACATCTCAAAATTCCCAGGAGGACCCAGAAGCCCTCATGAATTATTTTTTAGAGGTGGAAAAAAGACTAACCTCACCCAATCGCTCAATACAGACAACAGAACTACACTCGCACTTAGGGCAGAATTCAACACCCTTATCACTCAAACGGAAAAACAGGTCAGAAGACCTCGAGACAAACGAGGAGGAAATAAAAATGGGAGCAAGGCCAAAAATAAGGAAATAGAACCAGAGGGTATATTTAACCTAAGCTCCATCTCCCTCACACAGGCCCAAATCTCACTATTGAACAAAGGTTTAAAATTCGCCCCAAGTAGCTCCCTAGATAAGTTTTCAACCACCATGGATGTTCATAAATTCTGTAGGAATTTGACCCTCAAAATTTTTTTTACATCCCAACAGGGCCATCCCAACCCCCCATGCACAACCCAAGCCCCAACTCCCACCGTGGAAAATCCCTCCGCCAGGGAGACATCATTTGTACACACTGACCTAAAACTCAAGTCCTCCTTCTTTCCTGCACATCTCAAAGGACCATTCATTGAAACCTTTATTAAAATGGTGGAAACAGACATTAAAAAACTCCCACCCCTAAGCAATACCCTCTCTGCACAAAATCTCAGCAGAGCTGAGAAGCATGCATTAAAGGACCTGCAAGGAAGGGATGATATAATCATTAAACCTGCGGATAAGGGAGGGGGGTTAGTCATCATGGGTATGGCTAATTACATCCAGGAAGCAAATAGGTTACTTAGTGACCCACAAACTTACAGCGAACTAAATTGGAATCCATGTGCAGTGTACAAGGCAGAAATGCAAACCCTCCTAAATAGGGCTTTTAGGGAGGGACTACTAACGAAAAAAGAACTAGAGTTCATAAATATTGAAAACCCCATCCTCCCAGTCTTTTACCACCTCCCCAAAGTGCATAAATCACTTACCAATCCCCCCGGACTCCCTATAGTCTTGGGCGTCGGCTCACTTACCTCAAACCTTTCGGAATATATTGACCGCTTCCTTCAACCTATAGTGGTCAAACAGAAGAGTTATCTGAAGGACACTACTCATGTCCTCAAGATTCTCCGAAAAATACAATGGAAGGAAAGTTATTTCCTTATGACCTGTGATATAACCTCCCTGTACACGGTCATAGACCATGTGAAGGGATGCAAAGCCATTCTAAATATCCTCTCCACTGACTCAAACCTCCATACCAAGCAGATCCAATTTCTCACAGATTCCATAAAATTTATTTTGGAACATAACCACTTCTGGTTTGACCACACCCACTACAAACAATTAAAAGTGACCGCGATGGGCACGAAATTCGCACCGGGGTATGCAAACCTCTTCGTTGCCAACTGGGAGAACCTGTCCATCTGGAATAACAACCCCTATAAGGAACAGGTTCATAGATGACGTGATTTGCATCTGGGAGGGCACCAAAGAGGGCTTGAACGACTTTATTGACTATATTAACACCAATGACCTTAACCTTCAATTTACTGCCAACACCAGCCAAAAAAAAGTGGAATTTCTGGATTTAGAAGCTTATATTGAACACAACACAATCCAAACTAAAACCTACATTAAAAAGGTCGATTGCAATAACTACATACCGGCCCGCAGCAATCATCATCCACGCTGGCTAGGGAATATTCCCAAAAGCCAATTTATACGTATGAGACGCAACTGCACTAACTACAAATGCTTCCAAGAGCAAGCTAATACACTCAAAGAGAAATTCATTGAGAGAGATTATAACCCAGAAGCAATAAACAAACAATACAACCAAGTCAGAGACATGAAAGATGATTTCTGGCTAGCGGACAAAAAGCCAGAACCCAAACCTAATTCTGACAAAAAGGACACAGATAAGGTCCGCTTTGTCACTC
The DNA here is from genome assembly GCA_011038615.1 of Limnodynastes dumerilii. Classification (NCBI taxonomy): domain Eukaryota; kingdom Metazoa; phylum Chordata; class Amphibia; order Anura; family Limnodynastidae; genus Limnodynastes; species Limnodynastes dumerilii. Next base: position 45,171 of record WWET01004460.1, on the reverse strand, counting down.
AGTATAATAGCCAAACAAGGGACCTCCAGAAAATCATTACCAAACATTGGCCCATTCTCCAGCAGGACAAAAAAATCCTGTCGTTCTTACCCCCCAAACCTACACTCACTTTTAAAAAGGCAAAACATTTTAAGAATATACTAGTGCCAAGTGCACTAAAAACAAAGCAGCCACAGCCCAACTCTTGGCTAAATGACAATCTACCGGGTTTCTATCACTGTCTAAATTGCATAGGGTGTAAAACCTGCATAAAAAGGTCCACTAAAAGCATCACGAACTTCAAATCGAACACCAACGAACGCACTTTCAAAATAAAAGAAAAAATAACGTGCTGCACAGAAGGTGTAATATATTTACTCACCTGCCCCTGTGGCCTCCAATATATAGGCCGAACAACCAGACCTTTGAAAATATGGATTGCAGAACATATTAGAAACATAAAAAATAATATGGCCACACACAGTGTGCCCATTCATTTTGGCTCCCTTCATAACTGTGACCCCTCACTTTTAACCTTCCTGGGGATAAAGAAAGTGAACAGACCCTGGAGAGGTGGGGACTACATCTCCATCATCTCCAAGGAGGAGACAAAATGGATTTTTTAGATGGACACACTCTCTCCCAATGGTCTCAATTTGGATTTTGACCTGGCCACCTTTTTATTTAAATAAATCCCTGCATGTAGTGGGGTAATCTCTGTAGATATGGGTTGAATACCTATGCACAGTACAACCTGCATCTAACTTATCCCCATGGATCACCAATAAATTCACCGCCTGCTAAATATCAGGCCACGAAAATCAGTATGCAATTAAATCACTACCTGTCCATTCTAAAGACCAGGTTCACTCCTCTCCCTTTGATGGGCAGGCAAATTACCATATTCATGAAGCGGTCCCTTTAATTTCCGCCAGATGCGCAGCGGGATCCCCCTTGCTACACACACCACGTGACAGTGTACAGTGAAGTGCCTCTTCATATGTTCTCCCTGAGGAAGCCTATTCCAGGTGAAACGCGTAGGCGACGCACATTCCACCGCAACACCATCCTCGGACCTGTTTCCCGACAGCCGCTCCACAGCCCGCTGACTGAGCAATGCACATCAACAGCATCTGCAGCCAGAAGCAATACCAGCTGAGGAGTGACGGCAGGGATCAAACGAGGCAACACTGCGCAAAGCACGGGTGAGCTCCCCGTAGCTATCTTAACCCTTACCGGTAAGGTCATTTTGATCTATTATTTTTCTGGAGTGCACTGAACAACTGTTTAACTGCAGCAACGTAGTGATGGTACCAATAGAAACCAGCATCATTTAAACGGACCTGATTACATTCTAGGAGAAAGACTTTGATTACTTCTATTTGAACTTCTTTCTATCACATCACCATATACAAGTGGTACAAAACCCTTCAACCCCCTCTGGTATCACAACATACCAAACCCTTCCCCCACCCTGTTTTTAACTAAAAACCAAATAACCTTTAATAAAAAGCTTACCATTGCACCTTATCTAACTGTATTTGTTTATTATTTGCCCATTTATAAAGACTGGCCTGGCGCGCTCAGGACGTTATCCAAACTATTAATATTTTACCTATACATAAATATACATACATGCAAATATAAAATAAAAATAATAATATCATTGGGGTAGATCCAGAACTACGTTTGCAATGCATACCTTCTATACACGCCCCTTGTCACAACCCTTGAATGTACGTATTTTGACCAAGACATGCTTTCCAAACCCTACCTTAACTTTTGGCAACGTAACCGTTGTGATCCGCTCACGTGCGTATGGGCAACGCGTTGTCAAAACAGAAAAAATTTAAATACGCAACGTAAATATTCGCTAACTAACCGCTGCATAGCGAGTGAACAAAGGATCGCAAAAGTGCGGGAAATCGGTAACGCGAATGTACGCGCTCATGCACGTGCGTCGCGACGCTCGTCTGCACTTTCGCAGGCTTTGTTACATTCAAATTAAACATAATAACACGTACATTTATAAACACAAACACACAGGGTTTGTCAATATTAAATGTATAAAAGTGTTCCTATTTATTAAAACAGTGCTTTATCTCAACAGACGGAATAAACAGGAGAAAATCACCAGACAGCGATTGAATGAACTTTATATGTCATGTTTATATTCATAGGGTAGCTTAAATCATAACCCATAATGTTAGCTAGACGCTGATAAAACCGCATGTTAGCGGCAGTAGTTATGCTCAAAGCTAGGTTAGAATATAGAAAATGTTTGTATAAAGGATATGCAGATGACCCTCCAAGAAGAGAACAAAGGAAGACCCCAGAACCAATGATGACCTAGGAACCACCAGAGGATTGAGATCCCTCCAATCAAGCGGAAGATCGGCGATCCCTTTCATCTATGGGCATAAAAGGACTTTGCTTTTGGACATTCGATCTCACCTTTTCCTGAGAGGACAACTGAATTGACCGTCCTGCCTGCTTGCTGGTCGCGCTGCGATGATTATTGTTAGAGGCTGTACCTTGTCATTAACCTGTTCTGTTGAGTAAACACGCTTTTGTAAGTTTGAACGAATCTTCGCCTTGGTGCTATTTTTCGCATTTTAGCGGGAAATTGCATACTGATTCACGGGGGTACTTTTGGGGCACACAGTATTAACAACGTATTTACGCAGCTAAGCACATCCCTTACTGTACACTTAAAATACAAACCCCCGCCTACATAACGTATTTCAGACGTATTTTTGACTCACGTAAAATTGGCACGCCCACACGTAAGTATTTACGTGACACATACGTGAGTGGCCCATACGTTCACATTTACGCTACGTTACGGAGCGTATTTTCTATGATGCGCATGCGCAGTACTTACCAAAACGCGATTTTATGTCTCCGCCACACATAAATCAATGAAGGTACAAGTAAAGGCAGTCTTTCAGTACATATAACAGATTATATTGAGTTAATGCAAGACTTTTTAAAAAGTTATTATTTTAAAATTTTTAAGTATATTTTCTTTATTTTTGTTAAAGTTGTAGTTAATTTCAGCCACACATTATGTAATATTACTGGCAACCAATATAATCCTACATTACTGGTGACGTCACATAATGGCAATACGTTAATCAATAATCTAGGCTATATACTCATCGTTCTGTGCCGAGGGTCATGTACATTCAGAACAAACTATCTGACTATTGCCCTATAGTGTTTTTGGCTTGTTTCGTCTTAACTGCCGCCAAATTGATCTATGATACACACTATACAATAAATTGGCCAATCGGTAAGACAAGAGAAATATACAATGCCAACTGCCACTAATAGTGCAACAGGAAAAAAATTCTAATAAAAAAATAAAGAAACAATCAAAAAACCTTACAAACAGAAAATTTAAAATGATATTTAATAGGTCTCCCTGAGACTTCACGTTCACATTCATCCCTCACCCTATTCCCTGTCACTGCTAAGATCGTGACAATCTATATCTAAACTAAATGATGCAGCTGTGTTCTGGGAGAGCCCTGGGAATAATGAACACTGTCGTGGTTCTTTGTATAATAGTCTTTCCCAAACTGAAAATTGAAACTGGCAATTTTCCATTAGCGGTTTATACCCAGATATGGGGAGGTGGAGGGTTATAGGCATCTTATTCCCATTCCATCACTCCCAACAATTGTGCTCTTTTTCCCATAACATAGCTCTGACTTCAGTATTATGCTTCATCTTGGAATATTTGTAATATATAAAATTATTATACTTTTATTTTCCAATTTTCCAGTTTTGCCTTGATTCTTTGGAAATTTCTAATGCAATGCAGATATGACTGGATATATATATATATATATATATAAAACGGGTGCGTTTGTTTTTCCAGGATTATATATAATATATATAAAAAAATACTAGTTATCCAATTTTAAAAAAAAGCTACATTGGTAAAATAAATAGGAATGAATGTCAAGTGCTTGTAGGCAATTCACCCATGATGAATGCAAATAAGTGCAGGAAACAGAAATTTACTAACTGATGACAGAAAGCTCTGTAATGGCAAATTCAGAAGATTAGGATCAAATAATAATGACAATTTATCTTCTTCTGCCAAGCAGCCACCTTCAAAGCGGGGGGAGCTCCCCTTACATCAGGGCATAGTCAGAGTATAAAACGAGCAATGCAGAAATAGTTATCTTCAGATATTTGGTTGGGGATTCAACTTAGAAAACCTGTAACCAATAATCTCAGTCATGAAGATCGCAATAGCTTTCCTGCTCCTGGGCGTCTGCCTTGGTAAGAGTCATTACTGCAAATCTGCACCGCACTTTTATGAACCTATTACCAAGAGTAATATTAATGTGTGACCCTTTACATTGTTATGAAGCCACACTATGCTGCTGGTGAGGTGTATCAGGTTGTCTGTCACTGACATGTACTAATTGCAACAGAAACAAAGGATAGAATGGTATAGTCTGTTGCTGGTTAATGGTAGTGTTGCTGGGACATTCTCTTTTCTTTGTTTCTGTTGCTAGCCCCTGGCCTTTCATGCACCTGTTTACCCTAACTTATAAATTGATCTAAGCAACTTCCATTTTGTGCATCATGTGGTAATTGCTAAGAAGGGTGTGTAAGAAGGATGAAGATTAAAAAGACTAGCTAAATATGCAAATTAATCATCTAGGCCTCAGAAGGAGATGTATCAATGATATATATATTCCGTATATCCTTATTTTTTTAGTTCCCACAAGTGCATTTTTCGGTGGAAACAAAGGGAAAGGGAAGGAGAAGGTGAAGACCATGTCGGTAAGAAATCATTTTATTTTATAACCCATGTTTTATTTTTAAAGCTTCTAAATAGTTTTGTGTTTTGTACATTTAATAAACATGGCATCCAAAAATGTAAATCACACATAGACGATAAGTCACTTGTTATATAACACATTTTAGCCTTCAAAGCTATCTCCCTAAGCTCATTTCTGTGTTGATATTATAATTATTTGTTATAATGTGCATTAAAATAAATAAATTCCAGTCAATTTGCATATTTTGAATTTAATTAGTTAATTTTGTGATTTGAAAGTGATTTTGAAATACACTCTGCAGGAACTAAATTATTGTTATAATAAGTTTTTGGTATTTTTAAATATAATGCTGAGGGCTTGAGCAAGGCTCTCTTCTAAAAACTATAATTGTAAAATGTCAAATAAACACACTGGCTCTCTCTAGTTACATATTTATTGTTATATAATCCTTTTATGATCAAACTAAGCTTATTACAAATTTTCTCGTTTATATGATTTGAGGACAGTAATTCACTGCAGCAAAAAAATCGGAAATCCGTTTTTTTTGCTCCTGGGTTTTCATCTCTAGTGCCTATCTGCTATCTGATTGATTGGATGTGGGTTATTGAATAGATAAACGAGACATTTAGCTAACTTTATTTATAACTAACTAACTAACTAACTACCTAACTAACGGCTGGATTCAAACTTAAGAAGGAGCTTGAAATTGAAAAGAAAGTAACACCTGGGCAAAACCATGTTGATTACAGGGGGAGTCAAGTTATTCTTTGCATGTAGGGATATATCTTTGAATTGCTTATTGCACACAGATAGTGACCAGCTTTACTATTACACTGTTATTTAGACTTGGGATAAGAAACATCACCTCTCAACTCTAATACTGTTTGCAACAGATGAAATATGACTTCCCTGCAATCAACATGGTTTAGCCCAGGAGTAACTTTCCTATCTTAATTTAAAGCTCCTTCCTGAGTCTGGATCCAGCCATAAGTAACTAACTAACTAACTAGCTAACTAACTAGCTAACTAACTAACTAACTAACTATCCTATGTAATACTAAAACTGTTGTCAATTGTCATTTTTATTTCTTTCATTTTAGTACAAAAAAGTAATACTTTCATTACTCCTACCATAAAGCAGAATTCTATGAGTTAACAAATTGCTTTGCAATGTTATTGCTCTATGTTGGCAAACTAATTGATTTAAGGGTATTGATAAAAATTATTCCTGTGTTTTTTTTCTGCAGGAGAAAGATGCATTATGTCATGGTCGTATAGTAGCAATGATAATGAGAAAATATGGATTATTACAGGTATTGCATAATAGCAACACAAAATTATCACGTTCAACTATATACGTATTAAAGTAATTTTGAACAAAAATGCTGCAAGCTGTGCCTTAAGACATGTGTGATAAGAGGTGACTTCTGTCAGTGGTGTAGCTGCTATACGTATTTCTCTAGAGTCCTGGAGGATCAGCAAGTCATATGTGGTGATTTAATGAGTTCCACATACTGCAGGTTAAATTTCTTTACAGGTGCCACTTCTAGGCAGAATGTCTAGTACTAGTTACCCTCTTTTTCATGAAACCAATCCTTTTGAAGGGGGTCTGTTTTTTATTGCATTTGTCATTGTTGCAGAAATTGGGAAAATTAATTTTATGGAAATCCTAAAAAGGTTAAGAAACATTTTAAAGGGAGGTATATGAATTAGGAACATGAATGTGTGTGTTTTTTATGCTTTGACTTAATCAGACATATAGGGCTGTATCCAGACCTCTGTGCATTTTCAGAGCACATGGAGGTCAGACAGTCCACACAGAAGAGGGGCGTAAACTCCCCTGTGACTCCCCTCTCTCGAGTGGTTATGGCAACAATAATGCTGTCATTAACCTTCCTTATGTAGATAACCCCACCCCTACTATAAAATTTAAATACTCCTTCCCCCCACCTAGTGGAGTTTTGGTGGGTGGAGGAGATGCGCTGTCCTGACAGACAGATCTCCAGGCATTGCGCCACATCAGACATTATTAACTCTTAATCCGGCCCGTATTTATTTATTTATATAGCACCAGTGCCTTAAGTCACGGATTACACATTTAAGCAATCATTATAAAATATTACCTGGCAATAACTCGTGGGCGGGTAAGAGTGCCCTGCTCACAAGCTTACATTCAGTAGGTCACGTCCTTCTTTCCAAAGAGGGTGTAATCATTGAGTTGCATTTAAGTTTCTAAAAAGTAGTGCTTGTTTATTCGCACGGTCGAACGTACGCATTCGCCCGCCGTGCGAAATTTCGTAGCTCTGGATCAGGCCCATATACACAATCTACGTATCGAAACGATACGCAGATTACGTACAATAGCTACTACGCATGCGCAGTAGCTACTGTTTATTGAACTACGTCCGTCTATGGAAGGCGGACGTAGTTCTGGATCCGGCACAATATCAGGAATAGAGATTGCACATCACACTTTTGAAAATGCCCATACGTTTTTTCAAAAAATTAATTATTGATACATTATACAAAAAAATGTATATGCTTATTCAGATTACTTGATGTGCCTCTACTCATGAATGGGTATTTTTTTTTTCATGATAATTTGAACACTAAGGGCCGTATTCAGAGAACCGTCCGCGAAAAGTTCGCAAATATTCGTACAGATGTAGCAAGGTAACACCCAAGACACTCCCCTCACACGGATGGGGCACAATGACTTACGAGTGCCTTGACCCACCCGAACATGTGTGCAGTTCCGTGCGTGTTTAACTAACTTCACCTCACCCTCAAATGGTCATTTAAATACCTCCCCCCACCCACTTACACTCATCTTTCTCCAGACAGATTATAAACACGCCCCTCCATATGGATCTTCGCATGTGTGATTCACAAGTCCGTGCCTAATGGAGTTTCTTGCGTAAATCCAACGTAGATAGCGTAAATTTAGTTACTACACATGCGCAGTTGAAAAATACGCACGGAACTTCTCTGAATATGGCCCTAAGTTTGGTGTGGCCGCAAGGGTATGTACAACTTACACAGCCCCTTGCTGAATGTTTGTTTCAGTGGCCGTGTCATTACTTATGTGACTGTGCCACTTAGCAACCGATGCAGTCGTTCAAGTAGTCTAAACCACAGAAGGTGGGCCTGTGTGCGTTGAATGCCAGGGTTGATTTTTAGTCCCAGTCTGGCCCTGGGACCAGCCAATCGTAAGTAAGGGCTAAACCCAGCATTTTCTGTATTTAAATAGGAAGCTCCATCCACCCTGTATATAAACGATGCACGGAGGTCTGTCACGCCCCATGTATGGAACTGCTGGACATACAGAAACACCATCCATACATATAGCATTCCGATGCGTATATCAGGGTTCTGGACATGCACAGTTTTCTGATTTCCACATGGAAAACGGCTGTTGTTCTTAGCTGAATATGAGGTCCATTACTAAGGGCCTGATTCAGACTTAAGAAGGAGCTTGAAATTAAGGCCCTGCTTCAGAGCTTGAAAATAAGAGAGGAAAGTTACTCCTGGGCTAAACCATGGTGATTGCAGGGTAGTCATATTTCATCTGTTGGAAACAGTATTAGAGTTGACAGGTGATGTTTCCTATCACAAGTCTAAATAACAGTAAGCAATTCAAAGATATATCCCAGCATGCAAAGAATACAATGAACTTAACTCCCCCTGAAATCAACATGGTTTAGCCCAGGTGTAACCTTCATCCAAGTAAAATTCCAAGTGATTAGGCCACTCTCCTGCATTGCACCCTCTGCACATGTAAGATGGGAACAATGGTTTCTTGATGTTAGAAATTACAATAATGTAAAACTATTCTAATGCACTGGCATTATCCATCTTACCAACCATTCAGTCAATCTCTGTCAACCCTTGTTGACCATAACGTATAAATGTTTGTACATTCAGGTATGAAGGTATCAATTTTCTGTCTAATTAGTAAAGCTCTTATTTTTTTCTCCCTCACTTTCTTTTGACTACAATGACCTGGAAGAAAATTCAAGATTGATTAGAGCTGCATGAGAATTGGTTTCCGTTTAGTTGTATGGCTTTCGAGGTCTATGCAATTAGCATAAAGCCAATTTCTATTAGTACTTAACTGTATTGAGTAGCTGTTCTAAGCCGTAGAATGTCAGGCCACACATGACATGGTAAATCAATGAAGACCACTGCGGAAGTACTGAGCAAGCATAAAGAGTAAGTCTAATGTCACCGGCTTCAGTATAAGACACATGGTTAAACTATTCATGCGTGAGTCCATTCATATAGCTTCATACAAGCTAGAACAGCTAGCACAGTTCAGGTAATATGGACACCTGCACATGGGAGATCTTTGAGATACTGAACTTTCTAGGGATCAAAAAACAAATAAATTCCTTTATTATTCAATATATAATAAGCCACTAATGGTCAATATACATATAAGACACTCATTTATATTCAATTTATAACTAAAGTTTCAAAATTCAGTGTGCAAATAAACCTATTATTCAATATATAATAAGCCACTAATGGTCAATATACAAATAAGACAAGTCTTAAAATCCAGTATGCAAATATAACTCTATATATGCAAGGGAAGACAGTGTAATTTTGTCACTATATAAATCATTGGTTAGGCCTCATCTCGAATACCGAGTTCAGTTCTGGGCACCACTCCATAAAAAAGACATTTTGGAACTAGAAAGGGTTCAGAGAAGGCCGACAAAATTGATAAAGAGTTTAGCACCATTGAGCTATGAGGAACAGATAGCCAGTTTAGACATGTTTACTTTAGAAAAGAGGCTTCTAAGAGGAGATATGACTACTATATACAAATACATCATGGGTCAATACAGAGAACTTTCATGGGAACTTTTTACCCCAAGAACTGTACACAGGACAAGGGGTCACTCACTAAGGTTAGAGGAGAGGAAATTTCACAACCAGCAAAGGAAAGGGTTCTTTACAGTAAGGGCAGTCAGGATGTGGCATTCACTGCAAGGGATGGCAGATTCATTTTATATGTTTAAGAAAGGGTTAGATACATTTTTAACAGAAAAGGGCATCCAGGGTTACCAGGACCACTAATTTAAATTTAAATGAAGGACAGTAGTGAAGCCAGGGAAAAATAGGACTGTCATCTTGGGTCAGCAGGGATTTTTTTTTCAGATTGGAACCAATTGGAGGTTGCTTCATCTGGATCAATTTCAAGTATAAAGATAGGGATCGTAGGAGATCCTTAATAGGTCAAACTTGATTGTTGTCTTTTGCAACCTCATCAACTATGTTAAATCTATTGAATATGTAAGTTTCTGCCAAGTTGAAAAGTCCTGGTTAGTCTCCATCTAGTCTGGTGGAGAGAGATATTTAGCGATTCAGCTATAAATGACATGCTTTACCAGATTATTCTGTAATATAGTTGTTCCTATATGCTCCAAATCCATGAGACTTAAGAAGGGAAGTGTAGACCACAGGCTCTCATCTCCTTGAACCCCTGATGCCCACTTACATATGTAAATCTTTGGGAAATCACAGGTTAATGGGACCTTCCTTAGCCTAGTGGTGAAACAGGGTCCGAAGACCCTTAGTCAGACAGGGGGGCTTCATGGTCAGGAAATGAAGAGTTCTTTTATTTTATCTGTGCACATTTTAGGCTCTGAATATCATAAAAACACAGGCCCTTGACCTCATAAGAAACACTGGCCCAGATCCAGACCTACGCACACGACAGTCTGTAAGGCCTGTAAGTACGATCGCGCCCCCTGTAAATACGATCACGCCCCCTACACTCCTCGCTCTCGGTAGTTACTTACGCCTGCCGATACGCACATGCAAGAAGCATGGACCATATTCAGAGTTAATAACGGCAGGTGCATGCGCCCTCCAAATGTTACGCTAGGGTTACTATAGTAACCCTAGTGTATAAACAATCGGACAGAACTTTGTTCCGTCTGAGCACATTTCTGAGGAAATGGACTGTGCTTCCTTTCCGCCCGCTAAATAGGGCAGGGGGAAGCATGGTAAGTGTACAGTGTGGGAAGGGGCTCCCACACTGTAGCGGATCAGCGGTCCACACGTTTGCATTAATGCAGGCTTATGGCAGTGTAAGCACTCCCCTCTGTGTTGCGTAATTACAGACCCTGAATCTGAGTCTGAATCTGGTCCCATGTGCGCATGTGCACAAGTTAGATGACAGGGGAATTATGCTGCATGCGTAATTCCCCTGTTGTATGTACTTGAGAATCGACCCCATTATCTTTATTTTTAAGGGGAGAATAATTTTGTTTTGGTGCCACTTGCCCCCCCTTGCTATACACACCACGCTGACAGTATACAGTGAAGTGCCTCTGCATATGTTCTCCCTGAGGAAGCCTATTCCAGGTGAAACGCGTAGGAGACGCACATTCCACCGCAGAACCATCCTCGGACCTGCTCCCCGACAGCCGCTCCACATCCCGCTGACTGAGCAACGCACATCAACAGCATCTGCAGCCAGAAGCAATACCAGCTGAGGAGTGACGGCAGGGATCAAACGAGACAACACTGCGCAAAGCACGGGTGAGCTCCCCGTAACTATTTTAACCCTTACCGGTAAGGTCATTTTGATCTATTAGTTTTCCGGAGTGCACTGAACAACTGTTTAACTGCAGCAACGTAGTGATGGTACTATTAGAAACCAGCATCATTTAAACGGACCTGATTACATTCTAGGAGAAAGACTTTGATTACTTCTATTTGAACTTATTTCTATCACATTACCACATACAAGTGGTACAAAACCCTTCAACCCCCTCTGGTATCACAACATACCAAACCCTCCCCCCACCCTGTTTTTAACTAAAAACCAAATAACCTATAATAAAAAGCTTACCATTGCACCTTATCTAACTGTATTTGTTTATTATTTGCCCATTTATAAAGACTGGCCTGGCGCGCTCAGGACGTCATCCAAACTAATGCATTGTCTTTGATCCAGACAGAGGAAAGGTTTGGCCTTCTTATATCAGGATGGATAGTAAAAGTGAGACTGATTGAGGAATTCATGTATACAAATTATTCTGCAATGTGTGATCGCTCTCAGCCATGGGACGATGGCAGTTGTGCACCAGCTGTCTGGCTCTGGATTAAATCGTGGGTCACAGTCTGCAAGTTTCCAGCCATGATGTCAGAGCCCCTCTGGAAGGTCTTATATGCACTTGTCAATTCTTTCTTCCAGTTCTCTTTCAAGTCACCAGTGTTTGGAATAACTGCGCTCTTTATTTTCATCTGTCGGCTTGCATGTCTGCATCCCATTTCCTCCTCATCGCCTCTTAAGCCCTTTTTATAATACTACACCCAAAAAATCTTCTCTGAGGAAATTACACAAACAAACATACTGAATCCAAGAGTATAATTGCCTAACCAAACATGCTGCTTAATTACTGCATGTGTCTGTAACCTTTCTAACCGCAAAGCCACAGAGAGGTCAAGATAAACTGAAACAGAATCTCCTAGTCACAAGGGTCCTGATCTGTAACACATCATCAGTTATACACATATATCAGCTCTGAAGATTTCAGTGCGAGACACTTAAAAAGTTAATGGGCCGGATCCAGAACTACGTCCGTCTTCCATAGACGGACGTAGTTCAATAAACAGTAGCTACTGCGCATGCGTAGTAGCTATTGTACGTAATCTGCGTATCGTTTCGATAGTTC
>WWET01004459.1:95385-117142 GCA_011038615.1 Limnodynastes dumerilii | reverse complement strand
TTTCCCTGCCAACCCTGGGTGCAGGATACATGCCACGGTGGTCCCCCTGTTCTGAGGGGCCCGTGTGCACTGCACACCCTGCACCCATTATAGACACGCCTATGGTTGCTATAGTAACTTAATGCTTCTGTGGATCGACTGTGTAAACTCTAATAGTAAATACAAAAGGTAGAGACTGACGGTTTGTGCCAAAGGAAGCTGCACCTTAGGGCCTCAAATGGAGTGTCTAAAATAGAGAATGCTGGAAAGCAAGAGCGTTTTAAGAAATGAGGGGGCCCTTGTGCAGGATTTGCATATGGGCCCCCCCCCACCTCACCTGAGACAGGACTGTCTGGATTTGTGGGCAGAAAAGGGGTGGGACTTACAGTGCACTTAGGCTCCACCCCTTTACCGGCCCGCAAATCAGACCAGTCCCACAGCAGGTGAAGGGGGACTAATTTGTGGCATCTATTTCTTCCCTCCGGAAGATCTTAGAGTAAAGAAAAAGATGCTGAATGGCCCCCCTTCCAGGGTGCAGGATGCATGCCACAGGGCCCCATGTTCTGAGGGACCCGTGTGCACTGCACACCCTGCATCCATTATAGATACGCCTATGCTAGAAAGTGTTGGTGAGACACTATGGGAGCACTAGATGTGTGAGTAAATGGGCTAATACTGTGGATTAGAGAAATTTTGCATACATATATCCATAGGCCATTTACTCACACAGCCAGTGCTGCCATAGTGTCTCACCAACCCTTTCTTGTATTCTCTAATAGTGCTTAAAGCCAATCCACAGAAGCAGAAAGTTACTATAGCAACAGCCAGGGTTGCCGACTGTTCCGGAATATCTGGGAGACTCCTGAAATTTGGGCAGTTCTCCCGGTATCCCGTGAGAGCCGGAAAAGCTCCTGCAAGCCCCGACCAGCTACTAAAATCTGTTGTAATCCCTAGAGTTACTAGGGATGGGAGGATCTTGATGATGTCCTCAAGGCCCGTCCATCCCATGTAACTCTAGAGATTACATAAATGACTGACAGGGGCGGGACTTAATGACGCGATTCTCCTGGAGGGAAGCTTTAAAAAGTTGGCAACAGCATAAACTCTAATAGTGCTAAAAGCCAATCCACAGAAACATCAAGTTACTATAGCAAGAGTGTTAACTCTAATAGTGCTAACAGCCAATAAACAGAAGCATAAAGTTACTATAGCAACAGTGTAAACTCGAATAGTGCTAAAAGCCAATCCACAGAAGCAGAAAGTTTATAACAGGGTAAACTCTAATAGTGCTCACAAGTGATCCACAGAAGTGGAAGTGGCTTGTAATGCGGCAGCAGGCAGGGAGTCACACTGAGATTTGTACTTTTTGATTGCAGCTCAGAGTTTATTACAGACGGCTTATCTGCTTATCTCCATTCATTCATAACGCAGTGCGGGTGCTGGTGCCTATATTATGCCATGTCACACTCCTGGCTGCATCTGTACATTTACCAGAGGCTGATATCCTACTGTTCACCCCACCACCTCTACTAATCCCAACAGCCTCATACAGAGCCGCTGCTGCTGCTGCTATTGCTGGGGAGTAGTAGAGACAGGGATTGGCTTAACCCGCTACGCACGGAGATACAAGCTTCTAGTACTCAGCAGCAGCGTCAGAGATCTAAAGAGAGCTCTGTGTTACAGACACTGCCATTTCTAGACTTAACAGAGCGCAGGGCTAAAAAGTTCCTCACCCCCACCTCACCCCAGCAAAAACAAAGTATACATTGAGTCATTCACTTACACCCCTCACTCCTATTCCTACAGCACTCTAACATACTCCCTGACACCCCTCACCCCTATTCCTACAGCACTCTAACACACTCCCTGACACCTCTCACCCCTATTCCTACCCTATTCCAACATTCTCCCTCACACCTCTCACCCCTATTCCTACCCCACTCCAACATTCTCCCTCACCCCTATTTATACCCCACCCCAACATTCTCCCTCACACCTCTCACCACTTTTCCTACCCCAGTCCAACATTCTCCCTCATACCCCTCACCCCTATTCCTACAGCACTGTAACATACTCCCTGACACCTCTCACCCCTAATTCTACAGCACTGTAACATTCTCCCTGACACCTTCCCCCATACCAGTGCAGTGCCTTGCGCAGGGCCTCGATCTGGGAGCCGGGCGCCGCCGTCAGTGCTGACCCCCACAGCTGTGGAGCAGCAGCACGGCACTCGGGGGCAGGAGAAGATAAAGACAGCTGCAGGCTGGCTGAACTAGTCCCCATAGACCCACCTCCGCCTCAGGAACCGGAGCAACCCTCCTGGCTCAGCGTGAGAGCCATGGAGGAGGGCAGGGAGACCCAAAGATCCTAAATTATAAACTAAATGGAGGGTAAATAAGGTCTAGGGTCAGTATAGTTTTCAATAAACAAATGGGCAGACTAGATGGGCCATGTGGCTCTTATCTGCCGTCACTTGCTATGTTTCTATATGTTTCTATGTTTCTACATGCATCCATGGCTTCCCTCCGGGATCTCCCAGAGGGAAGCTTTTAAAAGTTGGCAACCCTGGGCCTGTCTGATTGCTTATAGGTCTGGAGTTCCTGTCTGCTGCTACCATACAAGCAGCTTCTGCTTCTGTGGATCGATCGCTGTGAGCACTATTCGAGTGTACACTGTTGCTATAGTAACTTAATGCTTCTGTGGATCGACTGTGTAAACTCTAATAGTAAATACAAAAGGTAGAGACTGACGGTTTGTGCCAAAGGAAGCTGCACCTTAGGGCCTCAAATGGAGTGTCCAAAAACTCTAAAATAGAGAATACTGGAAAGCAGGAGCATTTTAAGAAATGAGGGGGCCCTTGTGCAGGATTTGCATATGGGCCCCTCCCACCTTACCTGAGACAGGACTGTCTGGATTTGTGGACAGAAAAGGGGCGGGACTTACAGTGCACTTAGGCTCCACCCCTTTTCCGGCCCGCAAATCGGACCAGTCTTACAGCAGGGGAAGGGGGACTAATTTGTGGCATCTATTTCTTCCCTCCGGAGTAAAGAAAAAGATGCTGAATGGCCCCCATTCCCCAGGGTGTGGATGCATGCCACAGGGCCCCCTGTTCTGAGGGACCCGTTTGCACTGCACACCCTGCATCAATTATAGATACGCCTATGCTAGAAAGTGTTGGTGAGACACTATGGGAGCACTGGATGTGTGAGTAAATGGGCTAATACTGTGGATTAGAGAAATTTTGCATACATATATCTATAGGCCATTTACTCACACAGCCAGTGCTGCCATAGTGTCTCACCAACCCTTTCTAGTATTCTCTAATAGTGCTTAAAGCCAATCCACATAAGGAGAAAGTTACTATAGCAACAGCCAGGCTTCCGGAATATCTGGGAGACTCCCGACATTTGGGCAGTTCTCCAGGTATCCCGGGAGCCGGAAAAGCTCATGCAAGCCCCGACCAGCTACTAAAATCTGTTGTAATCCCTAGAGTTACTAGGGATGGGTGGATCTTGATGAGGCCCGTCCATCCCATGTAACTCTAGAGATTACATGAATGATTGACAGGGGCGGGACTTAATGACGCGATTCTCCTGGAGGGAAGCTTTAAAAAGTTGGCAACCCTGGCAACAGCATAAACTCTAATAGTGCTAAAAGCCAATCCACAGAAACATAAAGTTACTACCCGCCTCTGGAGCCGGGAATGGGCGATGTACTGCACCAGATAGAAGCGCACCTCCGCCTCTGGAACTGGAGCAACCCTCCTGGCTCAACGTGAGAACCATGGAGGAGACAGGGAGACCAAAAGGGAGAGCAGGGAGACCCAAAGGGGAAGAGGGGCTATCCCCCTTAAGTCAACTAGGGGCGCGCTCTGTTCGATTGCACGGGTCGTCTGCCCCTAAAAACGGCCCTGGTTACAGTTAAACTTCAATTTGTAGCACTGAGCTTTGATCTGAGCTTTAATCTCTATTTACTGTATTGCTGGCTGTTTACATGGGTTAATATGTGTGTGCAACCAGCGGGTCCACGCATTAACCCTAGTATAGCCGGCAGTATAGTACTTAGAGATTAAAGCTCAGATCTCAGTGCGACAAATAGGCATTTTATTATAGCCCTGAGCTTTCTGCTTAATGCACCTGCTGAGTACTAGATCCCCAGCTAATGAGCTATTTCCCCGCACACATCCTCCATCCGTCCTCTCATAGGTCTGGCTACTGATCTCTTTCCCCGCTCCTTCCACATATCCATCTCATAGCGGCAGCTAATGCTGTATTTACCCTCAGTCTCATCTCTCTCTCTCTCCTGAACCTCATCTTGCCAGAGATCACTGCACATAGCAGCATTTCTTACACCCAGGGCCATTTCTAGGGGCAGGCAATCATGCCATCGCACGGTGTATGCCCCTAGATGGCTTAAAGGGGGGCTTCCAGTAGGGCAGCCCCTTACACTGCCCTTGCCTGAGCCTCGGTCACATAGGCCGCGGATCACGCAGACACCGGCTGAGTCAGATGACAGATCCGGCTGGCATCATTCAGCTTAACTGTCCTGTATATACAGAGCTCATGGGGAGGGGGGATAAAAGGAGACTGGGTACATATAAAGGGGCTGAAAAGGAGACGGGACACCTATAATGGGCACAAAAGGAGGCTGGGCACATATAAAGGGCACAAAAGGAGGTGGGACACCTATAATGGGCACAAAAGGAGGCAGGGCACATATGAGCATATTAGGGGCACAAAAAGAGGCTGGGCACATATAAGGGGGCACAAAAGGAGGCTGGACACATATAAGGGGGCACAGAAGGAGGCTGGACACATATAAGGGACACACAACAATTGGCAGCAGTGGATGGCTGCCATACAAGGGAATGAAAGTAAAAGGTTGGATGCATACCTTTTTTGGGTGGGGGGGGGTGTAACGCCGCTACAGATAAGATATAGTACAGCACCCACAATCCCCTTTTTGTGTCCTACCTGTCCCAGCTGGGTTGGAAGAAGTCTCGCTTTTCTGCTGGGGGCCGTCAGGTGTCCTTCTCCTAAACTGATCAAGTGCTCCGCTACCTGAAATGAGACACCAATTAATGGAAGGAAACTGCAGTGAGGGAATAAGCGTGTTGGAGCGCCTCACTGAGGGGAAGTGCGTGACTTCACCCCCTGGCTGGAGGGTAACTCGGGTTGAATGCGGGGTCTGAGTGTGTTCCTCTCTAGTCCTACTGAAACTAGAGGGTCCACCAATCCTACCATAGTGAGGGCCAGGTAACAGTGATACAATTTAAACAAGTGTCACCTGAATTGTAGAGTCCCCCAATATGCTTCCACCACCGAACCTGCAAAGGAATATGGACAGCCCGGCCTACAATAAACAACAACCTTATCTGGTCTACTACCGCTATGCACAGGGGTCTACCCCCCTAACTTACCAAACTTTCTTTACACGGGAGAATACTTATAACAACAACAATCTAAGCTTAAAGAACGGGTATCTAATGAACGATTGTGGGTGATGGTCGAGTTCCATTTTGTTCCTCTGGTCTAGGAAGAGCAAGTGGGTGAGTGGTGCTGGGGGATGGTACAGCAGGCAATTAGGTTTGCTACATGAGGTGTTATGGGGCTGAATGGGAGCAGGCCCGGATACACAGGCAAGTAGGCAGCCAAACGATGAAGGACCAAGGTAGGGATGTAGGGCCAAGGATGCTGGGCCAAGGACAGGGATACATTGTCAAAGGTCGGTACACAGGAACTGGGATGCTGAGCCAAAGGTAGGGATACAGGGCCAAAGGTAAGGATATAGGGCCAGGGATGCTGGGCCAGAGATGCAGGGTCAGCGGTGCAGGGCCAAGGATGCTGGGCCAGAGATACAGGGACACAGGGCCAAGGATGCTGGGGCAGTCACTAGAATGTTCCCCCAAAGGTGTAGCCACAGGCATGTACGCAAATGCTCTTTGCCTAGGGGAATGCAGGGGTAGAGACACAGGTCTCTCACCTCAGAACAAGGCCAGTTACACCTGGTGGTCTAGGGGGAATAGACCAGTTACTTACCCAGGGTTACTGGAACCACGGGAGTAGGAGGCCGCCTCTTTACCTAACATGCTACCCAGAGGCTTAATAGCTATTTTGAAAGCCCCTTGGATAACAGGCTGTCTGCTCCTTCTTCCTTCTGCCTGCCAGCCGCCTCCTGGCTGTCGCGGGGCTTCTCCGCTGTCTTCTGCCCACCTCCTGGCTGCCGTGGGGCTTCTTTGCAGTCTTCCACCCGCCAGCTGTCTCCTAGCTGCCGCGGGGCTTCTTAGCCGTCTTCCTCTTCTGCCCGCGAGGTTTCTTTTATCGTCTTCAAGTCTTCTCTGGATCCTCTTCTATCTTCCTCGTCGTCCCGTTGCACACTGAGCTCCGTCCCTGCTGCAGTGACTGTTATGCCGCCTGGCAGGGGCCGCAGCCGCTGCCCCTGATTGATGCATCCTTCCATTCAATGCTGCCTTCCCATTGGTCCATGGTGAATCCTCGCTGATTCACCATTCACCGGGGTTCCGCGTCCGCGAGCCTGCAGATGTCCGGATCGGGTGAGTATTGTTCTTCAGGGGCACTAGAATTCTTTTTTCTGCTTTGGGCTCTGCTAGGTCTAGAAACGGCTCTCTGTATAGAGCTGTAATAGGATGCATGTTATACATTGCTTATGTGATACCCTGGTCGTATATGTGCGTGAAAGGCTGTACTTATGGGATTAAGTAGACACCACTCAGCATATCTCCCCTTCCCCTCTAGTTGCCACATGGAAAGTACAAGCTCCAGTACAAATAATCATCTACAACAGACTTCACATTCCATGCTCTCATCCTTCCCTTCCGGCTCGTCACTGGTGGGGATGGGAGATCCCTCACACAGCGGTTTGGGGATTGTAAATCTTTTATTTCAGAGAAATGTTAAAACTCTCACAGTTAGCTCCCCTTTAACCCCAAAACATCCCCAGCCCACCATGAGAAGGTAATATGGCTGATTTCTCCTACAGCACACAGAGGAAAATCTCGGGGTGAGAGAAGTTGGCCATCTTGTTAATCATGTGAAGCCAGCCTCAGTGCACCCACCAGAAGGCTCTCACTTGACATGTGCAACGCTATGAAATCTTCTTTCTCTATAACGGGGTACATTTTCCTAAAGGCACCCCCCTGGAACATTACAAAAGAAAACAACTAGTGCAAGCCTAGCCAACCTGAGGCTCTCCAGGTGTTGTGAAACTACAAGTCCCAGCATGTTTTAACTGCATAGGCATAACTGATACCTGACAAGGCATGCTGGGACTCGTAGTTTCAAAACGCCTGGAGAACCACATGTTGGCCAGGCCTGAGCTAGTGAGGCCTGCGAATCAGGACAATCCCTCCCAAATCAGATGTGATATCATCCAAATCCATCCAGTGGAAGATCCACTATAAATATCTATGTATGTGTATATCACAGTATATATTCATATAGACTGTTTCACACAATAGTATTGTCAATATACAACAGAAACAAAATTGTTTCTCATACACTGTAGTGCAAAGTGAAAAAAGAAAAATAAAGAAAAAATAACCAAAACTGGAGACCTATAGACATGTGATAGACATTTATAATTTCATTATAAATAGTCCCAAACTTGAGAATCTGTATAAATATTGGCCAACATGCTGCAAAGAAATTTCAATCCTGGCATATGAATACTTTACAAGTCCATATAGATCATCCAACGGTCATTTCGAGGCCAGCTTGGGTGCCTTCATCGAGGTAATGAGGGCATGTATATGGCCAAAAGACACACAGCAAATCTACAGGAGAGACGGACAACAGGGGTGGGGTCTAACTAGGGCCTGGTGTTCACTAGGGCCCCTAATGGTGGAGATAGGCTGGGCTGCAGGATGACTAGCAGGTCGCCCAGGAGAGGAAGGAGAAATACAAAGGTGAAAATAGATAGCGAAGGAGCAGATAAGAGCAGAAAGCAGGAAGAGACAGCGACAGAAGGCACTGACCTGTAACACACAACCACAAAACACTGAACAAAGGCAAAGGACAGACAAGATTAACTGGACGTACAAGGGCATTCACACACACAAGCAACCAGCGGCCTCCTGGAGGGGTACAAGAACTAGCACACAGGAGAGAGAGAGGGGTTAAACGCTGTGGGACAAACACCAAGGAGAGAGAGAGAGAGGGACTGGAATACAAGGAGGAACCAGGCAAGGTACTGGGCAGGAACAACTGGAATACTCAAGAACACAAGGCACAAGTGCAAGGCAAGAGAGAAAGATAGCAGGTCACAGCACAGAGAACCAAGACTATAACCGGCGCTGGCGCTACACTGATATAGAGGCCGCTAGCCCCTGATAGGCTAGCCAGCCTTCAGCCTCCCTCAGCTGATACACAATGGGGGGAAGCGCTCTGATGTAGATAGGTGAAGGGATGTGGGTGTGGGCGCTGCTGGAGCTTGCTTAAGAGTACCCCAAATGTGCTATGATTATACAATGATAAGGGTGGGAAATCAAGGTGAGTAGTGCCGTCCAGTAGACATAGTAGTATGCTTTGTTGTGTAGTAGATGTGTGGGAAGGAGATAAGGGGATTGCAGCGGGGAAAAATGGGGGGAATGGGTGTCTAGATTCAGAATGTCCAAAAAAAGTCCTTAAGTTATGGCTGTAGGCTGTAGTTGGGGGTCGGTGGTAAAGCTGCTGGTGGATTTGAGGCTCTGGTGAGCAAGATGATACCTAAGGGGCAGAGATGAATGAAAGAAAAGAAAAAAAAAATCCTAACCATAGCATAGTAACCTATTACACCAGGCGAAGCCAAGCTTATGCACTCACGCTTCAGATGTATCTGCAGGGCTCATCAGATATGACAGTAGGATGTCAGCTGTGTGATTTGAGGGTGTTGTGGATGATCGTGTCTTCTTGTGACCTATGATCACGGCGGGGTGGATCTTCCTGCTCTCAGGTCAGGTCGGACGGCAAATAGGAGAAGAGGGGAGAGGAACATGGAGTAGTACAGCAGGGAAATGTGGGAGACACTTACACGTTTGCTGTACCAATAAGCGCTCGTCAGGAGGTGCGGAGGTAGAGAGGACTGCCGCATTGCTGGAAAACGGAGCAGGTGTCTGAAAAGCCGATCTGCGCATGCGCCGGGCAGATGTTGCCCGGTGTAACTACGACAACGCCAGATTAACGATCGGGCGTCCGTAGGAACAGCGTAGGGGCTGGAGGGGGCGTCCCCCTAGCGTCCCTATGTTAAGGTTAGTGAAGGTGGGCGGGGGGAGGTATTATAATGAGGGAGGGAGAGAGGGCTTAGCGGTAATATGCTCGTGTGCGTAAGCAATTGGAAATACACCCGCACAGGGGGAGTGTCGGGGAGAGTGGACGCCGATACGCTGTGCTTTAGTAAGCACAGCGCATCGGCGTAGGTCTGGATCAGGCCCTATGTCTCTATACAGTGGCGACTGGTGCTCCCGTCAGTGGTATCGGCTGCAGATGTCCCCAAATGACATTTCCTCCTCCCTGCTGCTTCAAATTTCCTTCTGTGGAGTTTGCGCCGGCAGGTGTTGTGTATCCACGTGATCCGGCTTGTGACTGGATGGTCTGAAAGCATGTGCACCGACAATCCCTTGGCTGGTGGGAGGGATGGGGTATGGAGGCCCAATCTCCTTGCTCAAGGTCTAACATGTGCTGAGTATGGAAAAATTGGGTAAAACACTGGCACACAAAACTAAATGGAGATGGTGTCTAACTGATTTGTTAAAGCAATAAAACAGATTAGTATATTTGGATGATATGTACCAACGTGTTTCGTCAATACAAGTTGACTTCATCAGGGGTAAGTGATCAGCTGATAGCACACCTCCCCGGCACAGGAAAGCGCTCAATGACAGAGGAGAGAGAAGGACGTGGAGCGCACACCTAATCGAGGATGCGGTGGTGCTCCACATGGGCTTTGTTTACATGCTGCTATTGGCATGGACAGGCAGGTAAGTAGAAAGTCCAACCGGGACCCTGACCCCCCTAAAACCTGCCCAGGATCCATCTGTTCTACCTCATCCCAATCTGTGCAAAGGTGTCCAAGTGCATAGCTGGACAGACAGACAGACAAACAACCAGATCAAAGATTTTTTATACGTAAGAGATATATATATATAAACATAATTTGTTTACAGCTAGCATTCCCTTCTCCATTCTTTCCATACAAACAGTAACTGTGTCAGTGAGATGCTCCAGTTTTCATATATAAAGGATGAGCATTGTGTTGACTAAAGTTTTTTCTTAACAGCTGTCAGTTCCATTAGATTTCCCCGGAGAATTCCTGATCTCTACCCCTGTGTTTCTCAACAACATACAAACACATTCAGAGTTGCCAGCACATTCAGAGGCTGATGTAGAGATGACTGCATTTGTTAAGTGATTTCTTAGCAGGAAATAAAGAAAATCATAATTTGCAGTTAAAAGTAGACGACGCGCTTAAAAGAACCCCAATGTGCCATCATCACAAACACACTTATCTTTTTAGATAGGACCCCCAGAATCCAATGAGTATGCAGATGACTTGTGACCATGGGGGTCCATTTACTATCATTAGCGCACCGAGCGCTAATGACAGCAGCCAGGCTCGCCACGACCATGGGTAGTATTTACTAATACTTACCTCTCCGGTGAGGTCCCACGATGGTCAACGAGTCTATCGCTGACATCGTTCCGCCATTCTCGGAAACTAAGTCTTGATGCATATGCCGAGATTACAGACAGATACTACGCCTGGTCAGGTAAGTTTAAAAAATGTTTGTGTTTTTTTAAATAAATAAGTTTAAAAAATGTTTGTGTTTTTTTAAATAAATATATTTATTATTGAATTATTCATTAAATAAAATTATTCATTTTCTACTTTTAGTTAAATGTATTTTACTTAACTGTATTCCAGCGGTCTCCGATATGTACCACTGGAGAGATCGCTGGAATACTTACCTAAATGCTATCTTCAGATGGCATAATTTAACATGTTGGTGAGAATTGTTAAAAATCATGCTGACACTTAGTAAATACAGCGATCTGCTGCCCCGCATTCATTAGGGCGGGCCGGTGTTCGGTAGTGTTAATGCTATCATCGCCATGGTTTCCATGGCAATAATAGCATTGTAAATAAGGAAAAAACGGGCTTTATCATATGAAAATGATCTTAGGAAATGGAGCCTTGTGTTTCTTCAGGGATGTAGTTTCCACGGTAGCAATCCCATGTTTGACACTGATAGAGCGGACAGTCTAATCATACATTGACTACGTCCCTCCACCCCACCCCAGCTTGTGTTGTGCATTGATCTGACGCAGAGAAACATCACGTCCACTATAGTACGCTTGCTTCTGGATAAAGCTCAATCTTCTTGCTCTTCATGAATTGATGGGTTATTCGGGTGTGGGTCCTTGCAACGAAAATCTGATTTGCCAAAAATCTGATTTCTCCCAGTCAGTTGCGAACTGGCTAGGATTTCAATTGCTGTGCCTCAATGAGGCATAGCAATCGATCCACACAGCACCGAAAGCTCCGTTCTACTAAATGGTAAGAAAAAATAGTCCCTTCCCTAATTCTAACCCTAACCCTTCCCTCTCGCTACCCTACTGAAAGCTCCGTTCAGCTATATGGTAAGGAAAAGTAGTCCCTTCCCTAATTCTAATCCTCCATCTACCGCAGCCTAGCCAAACCCTCCCCTCCCCTCCCCTGCAGCCTGACCCTAACCTTCCCTCCCCTGAAGCCTGACCCTAACCTTCCCTCCCCTGAAGCCTGACCCTAACCCTAACCCTAACCTGCACAGATAGTTTACTCACCTGTTCCTGGTCCAGCAAGCGGCGGAGGGATATCACAGACGGCGGAAGGACAACAGTAATTGCGAAGGTAAATGGGTAAAGTATGCCGAACGGCATATTCACCCATTCACTAAAAAAATGTCGAAAGCGGTAAGTATTCGAAAATGGGACATCCGAAAAGTAATTTTCGGATGTCCCATTTTCGGCAATCAGAGCTTCTTCCTGGAGAGAGTAACCGGGTTATTCTAAAGGTACTGATGCCCTTGAGTTGGCTCGAAGTGAGGAGGAATATGGGGGTATGATATAGCATCTATTTTCCCACTGATTTAATTAAAAAGCTATAAATCTCCATTCACTTCTATTATTTCTATGTTTGTATGTCATATCGCCACCTCTAAATGTCCATACCATCACTTCTAAATTTCCACTTCGACCACTGCCTTAAATATTGCCAGTCTGTAGAACGCAGGGTTAATTTGTAAATCAGAAAGCACAAATGTATTCCTCTCACCTTCCAAAAAGTCAGTTTAAAATGAGAGTCTTTTCAACGCTGCTGGAGAGGTTTTTTTTCCCCACTATCGCTCCATCCCAATCAATGTTAAGTGTTTTTCTTTTCAGAAATCAAATGTCATCCTTATCAGCCAGTTACATCATGTTGATCTGTGTGTCGCTAAGTGATAGAAACTGTACATGTAACAAGTCCTCACAGCTGTCAGTCACTGTATCCCTGCTCTGTTTGGGAAGTACTGATCTCTAATCATGATATCCCGCTGTAGGATCATTCAAGTCTAATCATTGGAGTCACTTCATGTACAGTATTCAGCTCAGTGGTGTACTGTACATTCTTTCATCTAATGTCATACACTGTCTTTTGCTCTTAAAGTTAAAAAAAAAAGTTTATAAAATACAGTTTTGGGCATCTTGAATAATTATGATCTATATAGATCTGAAATAGTTTTACTATTGATTATTCACTGTTAATGAGATCTTAATCATCATTGAAATTTATTGTTGGGAAATTGAGACTGATAACAGTTATTACATAGTTGCCAACTCTCTGAAGAATGGGTGATCTCCCTGAATCCCTAAAGAGTGTGTGATTTCCCTGACTGCTTGAAGAGCGGGTGTTCTCCCTGACTCCTTAAAGTGTTGGGCAATCTCCCTGATGCTGATTTAGGTCAAGGAGTTATCATGGTATGAGGGCTTCCAACTCTGAAAAATTGCCAGCATTGAGCTTTAAATCACGACTTTATGCAAATTGCAGCCCAACGTCCTTCTTGTCTATCATTACTGTAATTCCTTGTTTTACTAGAGATTGGGAGGGACTTGATAACGTAATTTGCATCATCAATTCCTACCCAACCCTGTAAAACTATGAAGAGTAGTATTGATGGACAGGAGGCAAGGCTTCAAGACGCAGCTTGCAAAAACTGTGTCATTGGGCCTGACCCAGAGGTACGCTGTGCCGTTTAGCATATTTACGGCCAGCGTAGCTACTATGCACTCCCCTTGACACTCCCCCTGTTCCGGCGTAATTACAATCAGTTACGCCGGCTTAAGGACATAATACATTTTTGTTACAGATGCTTAAATTTGTCCTAACAAGGAATTAATTTTATTTGATGGCAATTTTTATTTGCAGCTAAGGGAAATGGTGATGGGGACAATGTGTGCCCCCTTTTTCTAGGATGGTGGGAGCGCTTTGAGTGTTTCCGGAGTCACATGAAATATGGACCTCCCACATCTTTATAATTTGGCAGGGAGATGCCACTCTTTTGGATGAATTCATTGCTATCCTGAATGTCAATGATTTGAATTTAAAGTTCACCATGAATAAAAGCCCTGATAGGGTAGATTTGACGATTGATACGGATGTTAATCGAAAAATATGTACTGATCTGTATCGTAAATCTACTGCAACAAATTCTTTTCTACACAGCAGTAGTGCTCACTTCATGAATGTTGTTTCCAACATACCTAAAGGTGAATACCTAAGACTTATTACTGATATTTTGAATAAATATTTACTTATTCTTAAGTCTGATGAAACTCTAAATCCTATAATGAATCAATCCATCTCAATGTGCTGGTGTAGAGCCAGAAATTTGAATGATTTACTAAATAGTTATTTCACTTCACAGAAGAAAAATCCAGACAAATATTTTGGATCCTTCCCATGTGGAGGCCGTAGTGTCTGTCCTTACATCTTAAAGGTAACAGAGCTACAAGATTGCATTCATAAAACTCCTAAATTGTGTCAACACGCAAATTGCAATACGAAATTGGTGATATATTGTTTACACTGTGAGTGTGGCCTTTGTTATATAGGTAAGACTATTTGTGCTTTCAAATTCAGATTACTTGAGCACGTAAGGTCTATTCGTAATGCTCCAGGGGGTAAACGTAAATTTAAGATACTGACTCCTGTAGCAAAACACTTTTTTTTACTATACATCAATGCCAACCCCTCTGGTTTAAAAGCATTTGTGGTTGAAAAGCTTATTCCTAATTTATGGGGAGGTGTTTGGACTTAATGAAAATATTACGTTTACCCCTTTTCTATGATTGATTTTCTCTATTGTTGGTATAATTGAAATCTAAGGACCGGATTCACACTTATGATTTTGCTACTTTTCCTGTGCGTTTTTTTTAGGTATGGATGAATTGCGCACATGTAGTAACTTTTATTACGCAAGCTATGTAGGACTTTACATCCGTACTTAGTGAATTATGTCCGAAGGGGTGTGCTAGACCTCCGTACGTGGGAAGTTAGGTGAGTGGGTGGAGCCTAATATGGGCACGGTTATGAAAGTACGCACGTACCTTTGCAAAGGAAGCACAAATATACGCAGGTAGAGTTAAGGTTGCCCTATGGAGGCAGAAGTCAGCTTAAAGGCTGTATTCAGAACCGTCTTTGCGAGACGTTCCATGCGTATTTTTAGGGATGTTTCAACTGCGCATGCGTAGTGACTAAATTTACGCTATCTACGTTGAATTTATACACGGAAGTCCATTAGGCACGGAGTTGTGAATCGCACGTGGGAAGATCCGTACGGAGGGGCGTGGTTATAATCCGTCCGGAGAAAGATGCGTGTAAGTGGGTGGGGGGAGGGGCATTTAAATAACCATTTGAGGGCTAGGTGAAGGCGCGGTTAGGTAGATACGCACGTACGGCAGCAAAAGACGCACGGAACTGCACACTGAAATGTACGGGTGGGTCGAGGCACTCGTAAGTCACCGTGCCCTGTCCGTGGGAGTGTCATGGGTGTTACCTTGCTTCGTCCGTGCGAATATTTGCAAACTCTGAATCAGAACCAAAGTCTGTAAGTTCGAGGGGAGTGTCATGGGAGTTTCCTCGCCACTGAGGCGTGAATATTTGCGAATCTGTGCGTACGTTTTTCACATGTAAGTGAAAACACAAACACTACAGCACATAAATAATAATTCATGAGACTTTGCCCTCCTGCATCACAATGTGCCCCCACAAACTATCTGCGGGCACTATGTCTGTGCCGTGGTACTGCTGGCCACCGCCTTCTTGCTAGTGTAGCAGTGTAGGCCTGGCACACCACGGCTATACTTATTGCAAGTAGTGTTTGGTGCATGGTGCCAGGGCTCTTACTGGGGCCTCTGATCCTGCACACAAGCAGTACAGCCATACGGTGAGACAGGTCTGTGCGGATGCCCTGCTTTAGCTAGTAGCTGGCAGTCTTTCCCTGGCACCAGTGTCGTCAAAGCGTTTTCAGACTGACTGCACTCATCAGGACGGTCAGTCTGAAAATGCTTTGACTGCTGGGGGCTGAGCAGCAGTGCTCTAGACTAGTGGGGCCTTGGGCACCTGTCCATCATGTCCAGAGGAAAAGATGACTCTGTCTAGAGCCAGGAGCTAGTACAGTAATTATATTTATCAAATGCCTGGAGCCAACAACTAATACTGTGACTGTAATCACCAGCTGCTTAAAGCTAGCAACGTATTTAGGTGATAATGCCTGTTTTTACAGTAAAACAGACATTATCACCTAAAAATAATATACTTACCATTTACAATAGTGCAAATCTGCTGTTTCCATGGTGATGCACACACATTTCAAAAATCTTCATTGCCCCATTGACCTTAACGGGTTTCTGCACTTCGTACAATCTACAATCCCTTGGTGCCGAGATTATCATTCGACACCGAAGGTAAACATAACGCCAAGATAACTCAAGATGGCGTTAGTCCCTTCATACCAGCGATATCCCCATATTCCCCCATTTTCCTCCCCCTAATAGCTGTTATTAGGGGGAGGAAAAGGGAGGCATGAATGGGGAGACAGATAGGGCTTAAAATTTCCAAAGTCCGGCAATGTAGTAGTGTAATTAAAATCACCAATTGCCTGGATCCAGAAATAATACAGTAATTATAATCACCAACTAGCTGGAGCCAGAAATAGTACAATAATTATAATCACCAACTGCCTGGAGCCAGAAATAGTACAGTAATTATAATCACCAACAAGCTGGAGCCAGAAATAGTACAATAATTATAATCACCAACTGCCTGGAGCCAGAAATAGTACAGTAATTATAATCACCAACAAGCTGGAGCCAGAAATAGTACAATAATTATAATCACCAACTGCCTGGAGCCAGAAATAGTACAGTAATTATAATCACCAACAAGCTGGAGCCAGAAATAGTACAATAATTATAATCACCAACTGCCTGGAGCCAGAAATAGTACAGTAATTATAATCACCAACAAGCTGGAGCCAGAAATAGTACAATAATTATAATCACCAACTGCCTGGAGCCAGAAATAGTACAGTAATTATAATCACCAACAAGCTGGAGCCAGAAATAGTACAATAATTATAATCACCAACTGCCTGGAGCCAGAAATAGTACAGTAAAGGCAAAAATAGTAGAATAATTATAATCACCAACTGCCTGGAGCCAGAAATAGTACAGTAATTATACTCACCAACTGCCTGGAGCCAGAAATAGTACAGTAATTATAATCACCAACTGCCTGGAGCCAGAAATAGTACAATAATTATAATCATCAACTGCATGGAGCAAGGAAGTAGGACAGTAATTATAATCACCAAATGCCTGGAGCCAGAAATAGTACAGTAATTATAATCACCAACTGCATGGAGCCAGAAATAGTACAGTAATTATACTCACCAGCTGCCTAGAGCTAGAACTAGCACAGTAACTGTAATCACCAAGTACCTGGAGCAAGGATCTAGTACAGTAACTGTAATCACCAAGTACCTGGAGCCAGGAAGTAGTACAGTAACTGTAATCACCAACTGCCTAGAGCTATAACTAGTACAGTAACTGTAATCACCAAGTATCTGGAGCAAGGAAGTAGTACAATAACTGTAATCACCAACTGCCTAGAGCTATAACTAGTACAGTAACTGTAATCACCAAGTATCTGGAGCAAGGAAGTAGTATAGTAACTGTAATCGCCAAGCAATTGGAGCCAGGAAGTAGTACAGTAACGGTAATCACCAACTACCTTAAACCAGTAACTAGTACAGTAACTGTAATAACCAACTGCCTGCTACCAGTATCTGTACCTGTATATATGAATGAAAAGTACGTAATGAATTACAGGAGCTGCAAAATTAAAATTCTGTTCTGGACAGACCACTCGGAATCACCTGATGGTAATTCTTGCATGAAAGTACAATCTTGTCTTTTTGTATCACACCTATACTTTGTGGAACACATTGTAATGAATATTGCCTATGATGCTGATCCCAAATATTAGGGACCACACAGAAGTAACTGCAAGCACCCGTCGTCATCTTGCTATTTGAGTTATGGATGAACAGTTGTGTTGTTTTTTTTTATTTGGTTTCTGTTTTTTTTTTTTTTATAACTTTTATCTATTAAAGTATTTTGACTTTAACATTGATGTTTAAAAAGTCTGTTTGACTCTTTCCATTAAAACTAAGTGGGGAGTTTAGATGGAGCAGCAGAAAGGAAACAATGTTTTAATACGATGTAACTGTAATTTTTTGTGAGATGTTCCTTTAATGTTTCTTGAAAGTCAAATTGTAGAGGAAAAGTAAAATGTTCTGCAGGCAGCATTCTCCTCAATGTGCTGAACCAAGAGGGTAGAAGGGTATTAAAAGTCATTTGAAAGCTTTTTAGAGGATTATGATAGACCGAGAGAAGGAATTGTCTGGCCACTAATAGAAGTCCTACTGTGATAAGATGATGAGCATTACTGTTCAGCCGAAATGATATTTTCTTTCTTTTCACTTACATTATATTAAAAAAATTGTCCCAGAAACTTCAATTTTGCAAACCAATATAAGAGTGTTTATGAGAAAGAAATAAAATGATATAACTAGCACTGAGAAATCCCCCAATAGTCAAGAATGCATTTATACACTTTTCCTCTTTCCTTATGGATGACTGTAGGTTGGTGACATATAAATGGAAGAGTTATCTTGATCATTATTTTGATTATATTCTTAGATTCTAAACCCAAGGGATTGTCTAGATAGTTTTATCTTCTGGTGACCTGAGGCTGGATCCAGACTTACAATGCTGCTGCACTTGAATCTTGGATCCATTCTTCCGTAGTGTAGTCGAAAGTGAAATGTCAGACAAAAACAATTACATATCCTCACCACAGTCTTACTGTAGTGGTTTATGTGAATTTAGAAACTGGAGACAGTGATCAGCATCACAGTGGTCATATTATGACCATGAAGTCCAAGTACTTAATGCAGCAAATAGAAAGGCAAATGTAGAAAATAAGTCCAAATACACTCACAACATAACAGCAAACAGAAGCATATACAGTTTCAGCAGATCAGGTGTCAGGTTACAAGCTTGAGGTTCCCCCTGGATCTGGGAGCAGCAAAGTATACTACTTAACACACTACACACTGGTCAGCATGTCTAAGGGGTTTATAAGGAGCATAAACCACCACCTAATAGGGAAGGGTGGAGTTTCCTACAGACTCCCAGAAGATTAACCTCTTCAGACCAAGTGGCCATTTCTCATTCAAGCCACACTTACCCTAACCTTTCCTAAAAGTTCCTTTTCGTCTGTCTCTAATTCAAATGGAATTTATTTTATATTTATTTTATTTTATTTATGAATGGATGATTGTGGCAATCGATATACTCAGCCATACATTTTCACTGCAGACTCAAATGAGTAACCTCTCCGGGGACTTTTAATGTTAGAGGGGGATTAGGGTTAGGCTTTTAGGAAAGGAAGGTTAGGGCCATAGAGGGGGAGGATTAGGGTCAGGCTACAGGTAAGGGCGGCTTAGGGTAATGGATGGGGAAAGTTAGGATTAGAATTAGGGAAAGGCTAGTCTTTTTCCCTTACCTATCGGAGCACCGTGTTTAATGCTCCAGGGATCGGTTGCTAAGCCTCATCGAGGCATAAGCAATCGATATCCCAGCCTTATCAAAATAGGGCTGTTCAAATCGGGGACCCACACCCGCGCCAAATTGTGTGTGATCTCTGGATCAGTCCCAGTGTCAAAATTCCTTATGCCATCCTTGGGTGGTTGAGCCATTATTGTTGACATATTCTTGACATATTATTGACCTATGGTTTCCCATTTTATTTTTGATTAACAATTACAAACATTTCTAGAAAATAGTAAAAATGTGTGGGTAATAAAAAAAAATAAAAATAATAATAATAATAATAATAATAATAATAATAATAATAAACAAGGTGAGTGCTAGTGTGTGGAATAAAAAAAAAGAATAATAAAAAAAAAGACTATTGCATATAGCTAGTAAAAGGGGAATTACATAGATAAGGAACATATTACAAGAATTCATTAAAGACCCATTTGTGTTAATGGTGTTTAATGGAGAAATGCACTGTACCTTTTACTTTCTAAGTAATAAAAGGTGAACAACACATCTCACGGTCACTACATGTGACCCTAGGAGCGGAAGAATAAGGGGAGAGATAGCCTGTAGAGAGAAAAAGGGAATTAATGAGGATAATGTAGAGGGATGATAACAGGAAGGAGGAGGACCCTACTTATAACATGCTAGGTGGTAGGGGGTAAACAAACAGGAGACACAGGGATGAAGATGGGGAGTTCCGGTAAACTTAGGTGGAAGAAAGGTAGGTTAACCTAAAGAAGTGGGTTTTAGGTAAGAGTTTTAAGGACTGGAGGGTGTTGAATTGCCTGATAGGCAGTTGTAGGTCATTTCAATGAAGAGGGGCGGCCCAGGAAAAGCCTTGTCTGTGTTAGTGAGAGATAGTTATCAGGTGGGAGGTGAGGCGGAAGTCAACGGCAGAGAAGAGGGGTCAGGAGGAAGTATGGATGGAGATAAGGGAGGAGAGAAAGGGAGTGGTGGAGGAGGAGAGAACCTCATAGGTACAGGCAAAGAAAAAAGCATAGTTACAAGCAAAGAAAGCAAGAAACTCAAAACAACAATGAAACAATATAAAAGAAAAAAACTAAAGTAAATAAAGCAATTTATCAGAATCCAGGATTGGGACTATATTGCTGAAGCTATTTATCTTTGTAAAGCATTTGCATAATTAGCAGTTCGAGGGAAAATGTATTTAAAAACCTGGGCCGGCTTGTCCAATGGGTCATTGAAAGAAAGAGGTTTTAAATATTTTCTTTTGAAAGAAAAAGTTTGAATTCTTCTAGCGAAAACATTAACTGCAGCACCTTCAAACAGAAAGTGAGTGAAGACATGGGACAGGGAAGGTTAATGGACATACGGGGGTAAACTGAGTGTAACTTGAGGGGAGAAGGGGAGTTACCCCTTGGAGCTGGATGGAAGGGGGTGTTAACTTTGAAGATTAATTCCCAACATTCACAAGCCTAAAAACAGAACAAATAAGCTTCACCTGTGTACAACCCAAACACAGCCAATCCCACACAAACTCCTCCCAAGTCCCACCCAGACTCCACCCCCTTTTAAAGCAGCACATGAAACAAAACTTTTACAAAAACCCTGCCTCCAGGCTAGTCCACAAACAGGAATGCAAGCAAGACAGCAGGACAGTCACATATAGAAGTATGGAAGTCTGTATATAACGAATCCAGATCATGTGCAGCCAATGCACATCCAAAATTTGTCCCTTGTCTCTTCTTTGTGATCATTAAATGACCATTTTTCGTGAGTTTGGAGCCATTCCTAGATTACTCAGAACATGAAATCAGTCTATATTTTTCTTGGTGTGCTTCTTTTCTTTATTAAATCTATATGTACATTTTACTGTATTGTATTGTGTTTTTCTTTTCTTACTCGCATTTACAAGATTCGGATGAAATTGAAATTCTGCAAGTCCTGGAGGAATCTCAGGAGGAAGATTTAGAGCAAGACCTCGGCCATTTTGATTTTCATATTCTAAATATCTAAATATTGCAACTTATTGTGCTTTGCCTGCTCTTGCTTTGTGTTCTCTCTATGGGATTGGCATGCAATTTTCTTACTGTCTTCCCGGACAGCGTTCAATATATTTGTGTATTCCTTGCAGCCTCAAAAGCTATTTCCAGAACTTAATATGCAAGAGAGCCAGTGCTGCTTTCAACAGCCATTTATCTTTCAACACAATGTAGAGATAAACGAACAGTTTGCAAACTTCCTTGTGCGGTGTTGTGGCTGATGATTTGACAAACATCTTTCAGTCTGTGCAGCACAAAATGTTTTGCTTAGACAAATGCAATTGATTTAATGCCTTGGTGGAGAATTTGCTTATTGCTCATTTCTCTTAAATGATAACTACAGTCAAACTTAAAAACACACTAAAATATGTCATCAACTGATCCAATGAAACTTAGAGAAGTTGTGAAAGTCCCTCTTCCCTAAGTCTGTGTTGGCATGATGTAAGAAAAGAATAAACTTTTCGAGGAGGTGCCGTAGTTAATAACGGTCTACATATAGCCTTATTAATATGTTTATTTAAAAATAAATTACTAAATAAATGATTATTAATAATAATAATAATAATAATAATAATAATAATAATAATTATA
>WWET01004459.1:27680-42288 GCA_011038615.1 Limnodynastes dumerilii | reverse complement strand
TAGCCTGACCCTAATTCTCCCTCCCCTGCAGTCTGACCCTAACCCTCCCTTCCCTGCAGCCTGACGCTAACCCTCCCTCCCCTGCAGCCTGACCCTAACCCTCATCCCCCGCAGCCTGACGCTAACCATCCCTCCCCTGCAGCCTGACCCTAACCCTCCATTCTCTGCAGTCTGACCCTAACCCTGGAGAGGTTACTCACTTCTCCCGTGGTGCGGGTCCTGCGGTAGAGGCAGCGGCCATGTCTCCGAAAAGGAATGGGTGAGTATGCCGATCTGAAAAAATAATTCTAAAATGGAGGGGTATTCAAATAGGGACATCCAAAAAGGAAATTTTAGATGTTACTATTTCGGAAATCCCTCATTCTATGAGGGGAATGCAACCAGCATGTACCTAATCTACGTAACAAAATTCTATGTAGATTGCGTAAAATAATTACTATGCATGCGTATTAGCTAGAATCGGAAAATTAGGCATGTATGTAAAAAATTACAGACAGTACGCAAAAAATATATATGATGAGCGCTGGTGTCTAGGCAGGTAAATAATAGCTTTATAAAAGTTATAAAAACCCAATAAATAATCATGTACAATTGTAGAAAATTTAGATAATCGCAGGTAATGGGCGGTGTCACCCCAAAAAATAGCTGAACATAAAACAAAAATAACCGTGCTTAAATCTCAAATCATCCAAGTTGTACATGCAAGCAAACGTTACACACAATGAATAATAGAATAAACTTATAAAATGTAATAAGATTGGGTAAAATAACTTTTTGCTCAACAGGCACTGGCAGTAGTTGTGCAAAAAAATTTGTAAAAAATGATGGGGTTGTGAATCCGGTCACATGACCGTTATTTATGCTGGCTGGTCCTGCTAGTGTTGTTACATAGACTAGAATCCCACCACAAAATCTGGCAAATATGTAACCAAAAAGAAAAGAAAGGGCAAAGAAAAAAATTGCGGCTTCTGAAATTTCACAAATTAATGAGGAGAGTGTAAGGGTGTCCATGAAAGCTGTGTGTGAGTCAGTCACTTGTGATTCAGAGAACAGTGTAACCTTAGAGAAGCCTCCTTCCACCATTTCTGATCCCTCTTCCTAAGTGAGGATGACCATCAGTAAAATGAATGATGTTGGTTGTTGACATTGAAATTGAGGATGCTATCATGTTAGTAGAAAATAAGCAAAATGTTGAGGGGGTGGACATTGGGTACCTGACACTAATGAGGATGATGATGATGATAATGGTGTTGGACAAGTGGTTAACAATGAGGAGGATGATCCACCTCCTCTGTGTGGTAACATTTTTTAATCCACCTCCTGACAACAGTTGTCAATGCATCTGTGCCATTTGTAGTGCCAAAGTCAGTAGAGGTAAGGACATAAAACATCTAGGCACCTCCTCCTTGTTGTGTCATTTGCAATGAGTCCATGCTAAATGGTTATCCAATTTAGTAAAATCTGTTTTAGTGAGCAGTCCAGCCTCAGCTGCCAGCAACAAGGATAGATCCCAAGACATCCAATCTCCACCACCAACTCCTTCATCATCAAAATTCTCAAGAGCAATGGCTTTTCCTACATCAAATTGCTAATCCGAAGTGACTGCCTTGAGGAATCCATAAACGAAAGGTTTTGTGCTGGCGCTGCTATTATTCAGCCTTAAGTTCATCGCCATACACAAATAATGCTAATATTTTTTTTCTGCCTTAATTTAAACTTGTATTATATATGGGAGCCTGTAAAACCCAAGCACTTCAGCCACAGCAGCATCCCTGTAACTGAGGTGCTTGGTTTGTCAAACTGTGCATGTCCAACATAAGAGTGGGGGGAAGGACTCAAGGACATATGTTGCACATCTGTTGCATTACTTTGCCCTTTTAGTGTAACTACTATTAGACTGTTACTCTAACTAGAATCCTTTGTCATGGTCTGGTGTTTGCTATTTCAAGGTAGATAATGATATTTTTTTGGTTTGTGTATTGTTGGATTTGATTTTTCTAGTTTTCGCAGAAAGGCAGGATTCTCATTCTGCCAACTGTGAATAGGAGGGGACATTACTGTGACAAACTGTGCATCTTGATCAGGATCAGCTTCAATGAAAGGGTCAAACAGTCATGGGTCCAATCTGGTGTTTAATACTTGCTGCACTTTATGCAATTCATTTTCTGGGATGGTATATTCTCTGGGTCAGTTCACTGTTTAAAAATGTAATATGAGATTGAATTTATCAAACAACCCCTGGTGCCACCTGTACACAATTATCTTGCCCGGTAGTATGTGATTCACCTTCGTAAATTTTTTTATGCCAATTGGAGCTTGGTTTGTACATACGAGAACATATATTATACTTTATCTTCGCTAAAAATAATCCCTTTCCAATTTAAGTTTTTTTTTTTTTTTTACAACAAAATATTTATTGGAATATATGAACAAAACAATTATAACATTTCTTTGCAAAAGCAGCAACACTGCTGTTCAACAAAGGAAAAAACTTATGAGGAAACAAAAGGTCTATAAGCTATGAATATTTACGAACATTCATGTTGTTAAAAACTATATACAATGCAAAATCTAAACAATAACACATATTAAAATGAAGTGTGACAGATGACTGAAAGATAGCAGCTGATTAATATGAAACAGGTGTCATGTTAAGTACTGGCCACATGGGGTTTGTTGCTGTTGTGGGATCAGGCAGGTAAGCAGTGGGAACATGAATATAATTATTGGACCGTATTCAGAG
Organism: Limnodynastes dumerilii; assembly: GCA_011038615.1. Classification (NCBI taxonomy): domain Eukaryota; kingdom Metazoa; phylum Chordata; class Amphibia; order Anura; family Limnodynastidae; genus Limnodynastes; species Limnodynastes dumerilii. The sequence continues at coordinate 39,545 of WWET01004459.1, read as the reverse complement.
ATCCGTTTTCACCTGGAGTTCCATGCGTATTTTTAGGAACAGATGAACTGCGCATGCGTGTAACTTTTTTCACGCAAGTTATGTAGTATTTACGCACGGAAGTCCATTAGGCACGTACTTGTGAATCGCACTTGGGGACATACGTGTGGAGGGGCGTGGTTGAAATCTTTACGGACAAACTTACGTGAAAGTGGGTGGGGGGAGGCATTTAAATGACCGTTTGAGGGCACAGTTAGTTAGATACGCACGTACGGAAGTATTATACGCACGTAAAAACACACTTATAGATAAGATTGCTTGAAGGACTCTTTAAGTCACTGTCAACCCTTTCGTGTGAGGGGAATGTCACGGGGGTTTCCTTGCAACGTCCATGCGTATTATTGCGTACCTTTAATAAACGGATCTGATTACGACCTATTATCTTTTGTTACCATCTCCTGTAAGGTATTTGCCAACACATAGGGCCTGATCCAGACCTACTCCCGCCGTCGCTAGGACGGCGGGTGTAAGCGTAAGATCGTCTGGAAAGCCGATCTGCACATGCGCCGGGCAGATGTTGCCCGGTGTTGCCCGATGTCGCTACAGCAACGCCCGATCGTGGATCAGGCGTCCGTGGCAGCTCCGTAGGGACGCTGGAGGGGACGTCCCCCAGTATCCCTACGTTCAGGTTAGTGTAGGTGGGCGGGGGGAGCTAATTTAATGAGGGTAGGAGAGGGGGGCTAGGCGGCCATGCACTCCTGTGCGAGCGTATGGCCCGTTCCTTACACCGGCTGAAGTTAGGGTAGCATTCAGCCGGCATAAGGAAGGGGCCATACGCCCGCACAGGGGGAGTGTCGGGGAAAGTGAACGCCGATACGCTGTGCTTTAGTAAGGAGGAGGACACTGTCATTCCCCTGGACCTTCCCTCTGCATAAATATCAAAGGATTGTAAGTATTACCATCTTCGAAGCCACATTCAACTTGCGGGCACGTACGCTCCTGTGTGAGCGTATTACCCCTTCCTTACGCGGCTGAAGTTAGGGTAGCCTTCAGCAGGCGTAAGGAAGGGGCTATACGCCGCACAGGGGGAGTGTCGGGGAAAATGAATGCTTTAGTAAGCACAGCGCATCGGCGTAGGTCTGGATCAGGCCCATACAGACTAATAATCAGGTCTGGAATGTAGTGCTTTGCTGTACAGACAGAAGGAAAATAGGAGGGATGTCTTGTTCTGCCATTTCATGCTCTTCTCTTTTTAAAATGAATAATAAAATCTTTTCTTTTCTCTTCTGGTTACTCTTTTTTGAGGTCCAGGAGGGATGCTTTGGAAGAAGACGACATATCAGAAAATGTGGATGGTCATCATCAATTCCTGGTCCCCCCAAAGGGTTTAATTGCCATGGAACTGGTTGACATGCTGGCAGTGAGATAATAAATGCCACCATTTTGTTGGTCTTAATAAAGCCATATTTCAATTTGCAATTTAGGTATGAAAAGAGTCGATTACAGGACACAGAATAACTTGATGGTAAATATATGACCAATTTTGGGGCTTCTCTAAGATAGATGGTCAAGAAAATTGAAATTAGCCAACATGTCAAGAACACACGTCACAGTGATATCTGCCAGCAGAGGACCGAAGCAAATGAAAGACCAGTAGATGGATTCTCCTTGTAGCTCTCTGCTTTGGCTAGACTGACTCTGAACCAAAAAAAGTATAGAATGGATGGATATATTTATTATAGAGAGCCTAATAGAGATGGGAGGATTGCACACAAGATTTTAAATACAATTCCAAACCTGGCTGTGTTTTAACACCTGTGGAAAAGCTTTAAGAAACTGACTGCCTACCAAAATAAGGTTGATATTGATATTATAATGTGTACTGTCAATAGAATTCACACCAGTATATCTATGAAAAATGATGCTATAATTTCCATCAATGCAGGAAAAATGTAGTTGCTAAATGGAAAATCATATTGTGCACACAACTGTACGCTACAGAATTACCAGATTGCATGATAGAGTGTATCATTGGGTAGCCAGCAGTCACACCACAAGTGAATATTCTGCTTAAAAACAATGCAGAAAAAATGAAGTTCTTAACGTGTCCACTACTTGGACAAAAATTGTCAAATTGTGTAATAGCTTCTTGCAAGAGTACAGTGTGCAATGTGCAGTGCCCCTGGCCACCTATATTTCCTTTTAAATAAACAAAGAGAGCCCTAATAAGAGCTTTTGGGTTCTTATCTAACAGCAGAGGAATATAACTGCCCCACAAAAGTGGATAGGTTTAGTAATAGCTCAGTTTATAATAATATATATAGACAGCAGAACTACAGCACACAATGGCCCAGATCCAGACCATATTTACGCCAGCGTATTTTCTATACACTCCCCTAGACACTCCCCTCGGCCGTACGCACTTTTGCAGTTTTACGCTTGCCAAACCCTACCTTAACTTTTTAAAGCGAAATTACTGACATACGTAAAGGCTCACGTACGTAAGTGTTACGGTAAACCGGAATTACCTGATTCGAGGACCCGAGTGACCGAGAAGGAAAGAGAGATAGGACGAGGATTTCGGCACACTGGAATTACCTGGGTCGAGGACCGGTGTAGCCGAAGGACAGCAGAGAAACAATAGTGAAGTCGACTTCCAGGGCACGGAGACTTTGCTACCAGGTGGTTTTCACCAGAGCCCCTGATGGTGGGGATGGAATTGGCTGAGCCCCAGTAGCAGGACGTGCCCTGTTGAATCAGACTTCTGGAAGAACGAAAGGAAACCTGATGTAAACACCTGTAAGAGATAGAGGGAAAGATGGAGCAAGCGGGAAGCAGACCAGGCCGGAAGAGACCGACCTGTAACAGACTACACGGAACACTGAACCTGGCACGGCGGACAAAAGGTAAGTCACAGGACCAGACAAGACGGACTAGGGCTTGCATGCTATTACTCATACAGAACGGCCCCCGAAGGTGTAACAAGTACAAACACTCCAGGAATGGTAAGGTATGTAAGATAGGTAGGCACAATAAGGAGGGAGAACCCGGGGTAAATAGACAATAGGAAATCAAGGCAGGGACTGAGCAAAACCACGGGCCTCAAGTCACTTGCGGGAGATTTGCTGACATTCCGGGAGAGTCAGCAACCCTGGTTTATAATAGTATATATAGACAGCAGAACTACAGCACACAATGGCCCAGATCCAGACCATATTTACGCTAGCGTATTTTCTATGCACTCCCCTCGGCTGTACGTACTTTTGCCGTTTTACGCTTGTCAAACCCTACCTTAACTTTTCAAAGCGAAACTACTGACGTACGGAAAGGCTTCACGTACGTAAGTGTTACGGTAAACCGGAATTACCTGATTCAAGGACCGGAGTGACCGAGAAGGAAAGAGAGATAAGACGAGGATTTCGGTACACGGGAATTACCTGGGTCGAGGACCGGTGTGGCCTAGGAAGTGACAGAGTGGGGTTTACATAAGGGTAGTGAGAGAGTGATTGGTTACTGGATCAGATTCCCTGGAAGGGAAGGAGGTGCTTCCTAAACTGACAGAAATACTATCCAATAGATCTACACAACGTGGAACGCGCGCCTGAGAGAGACGCGGCGTCCACGTGTAGCTGGTTGCAATGACGCCGTCGCTAGGGGAGCCGTCGGCCGGGGGAAGCAAAAGTGTGCCAGAGCAGGAAGCGAAGGTAAGAAATCAGCTAGCCGTCTGCACATTGCTGCGGCAGCTGAATCGTCCAAAGCGGGAACCCACACTGACTCAGATGGCCGTCTGCACATTGCAGCGGCAGCTGTAACAGTAAGCGTCTAAGAACGCCCATACCGTATGATTTAAATGCCTCACTCCACCTAAGAAGCATAATTACGGGTGCCGTATGGCTGTAACGCCCTTTCATTCATAGTTACGCTGTTGATACTAGGCTGCTTCAGAGTTACATGGTGTAACATCTGCCACGTGCATGTGCAGTACATACAAAATAGCATTTTTACATCTCCGGTTAGCGTAAATACACTAGTGTGCTTAGTTTTGGATCTACCCCAATGTTGTTTCACCAATCTCCTATTTAAAATGGTTTCAGAATTACGAAGAAGTGCCTTATAAACCCTCACAAACAAGCAAGAATCGTGTTACTGCACTCTCCAATCACAAAAGGGCTGATAAATAACAAGAGATTTCAGGCTGCTGTGCAGGAGAGTGGGTGCCTCGATCAGGGCACGGAGTCTAACTAGGGCCTGGTTTTTACTAGAGCCTCTAATGATGGAGATAGGCTGGGCTGCAGGGACCCTAGTAGGTCGCGGCCCCCAAAGGTGACACCCGGAAACGGAAGCAAAGGCATAAGGAAAAAAGAGAGCGAAGGTGGGGTAAAACTGAAAGCGGGAACAAGAAAAGAGAGCGACAAGGGACTAGCTCTGACAAACGACACAGAGAAATAAACAGGATGAGCTAGGGCTCGCACACACACACACACAGAGGAGACACCACAGGAGAGCCACATAGTCACAACCAGAGGAATAGGCCTGGAAGAAGTAGGAGAGAACTCAGGGTAACAAGGCAAAGAGACACAGGGGGCAAGGGAAGGGTTAAGGAGTAGGGCACTCAGATATCACTGAGCTGGACACAGACTAGGACTACAACCAGCAGTGAGGTATAGTACTGCTGGAGCTTAAAAGGGGACTGCTGCCTATTGATTGGCCAGCAGTTCAAAACAGCTGAAATGATTGGCTGGAGTTTTGCCAGGAGGCTATAAAAGACACGGGGAGAAGGCCGCGCCCACTATTAGAAACAGCTGCAGGTGTCAGACATGTGTAGGCCGTGCATGGTGCAATCTGTGGTACAGTAGAGCAATAGAGAGATATAAAGACACGCCGGATGAACAGTACAGTTGTGAAGATTTTTACTGATAAAAGTACGTGACTAATGAACTTTTGTAAAGACCACCAGTATCTGCAATATGTGCGTGTCACAAAATGACCAAGCAGGTTAAGTATCCATTCTGGGTGTGGTCAGGGCTATAATGGAAGCTTGGTGGTCTCAAGTAGGTTTTGCTCTTTAACTAGTAATGACCAATGGAGAACAGAACCGTATTTTTGTATTTTTGTATTTATATATTTTTTTTGTATATATTTTATTGTTCCATATAACCCATTTGCAGTGCACCTTATTTTATGAATCCTTTCCTTATTTATTAATTTATCCCAGACCCATTATACTATATTATATTTATATGATTGAGACAGTATATCTTTTGGTTAGTCCCCTTAGGACTTGTTTGTGCAGTCTATGGAATACCCCCACCCCTATGACAGAGGAGGTCTGGTTTATATATTATTCTCTTTATATCTTAGATGTGCATTTTATCTTTCTTATCATTTTAGACTATTGAGAGTATCCCATTTATCCCATGTTTAATTCTTCCCCTTTGTTTGTGGTGTTTAATCCGTTTATGCTATCTTTTACAGTCAGTTTTTTCGGGATGGATCACCAATATTCATGCCCAGACGGCAGCGTAGAACACCCCTGGCTCAGATTTCAATACTGCTTTTTTGATTCATTTATTCTCCACTGTTAATACCGTAATTGAATTGTACCCCCAAATGTACCCCCGTGCGTCAGTACGCAATTATACGCAATAATACCGAAAATTAGCACAAGGCGAAGATTCGTTCAAACTTACAAAAACGTGTATTATCTCAACAAGGAAAGAGTTAACAACAAGGTACAGCTTCAATTGATACAATCAGCAGCACAGCACGACCAACTAGCGGCAAGACGTCTATCCAGGCGTCCTCTCAGGAAAAAGGTGGCCGTGAAAGTCAAAAGCAAAGTCCTTTTAAGTCCATAGATGAAAGGGGTCGCCGACCTTCCGCTTGATTGGAGAGATCTCAATCCTCTGGTGGTTCCTAGGTCAGCATTGGTCCTGGGGTCTTCCTTTGTTCTCTTCCTGGAGGGTCATCTGCATATCCTTCATACAAACATTTTCTATATTCTAACCTAACTTTGCGCATAACTTTTGCCGCTAACCTGCGGTCTTATCAGCGTCTCGCTAGCATTATGGGTTATGATTTAAGCTACCCTATGAATATAAACATGACATATAAAATACATTAATTCGCTGTCCGGTGGTTTTTTCTGTTTACTCCGTCTGTAGAGATAAGACACTGTTTTAATAGGAACATTTTTATACATTGAATACTGACAAACCCTGTGTGTTTATGTGTTTATTAATGTGTAATTTATACATACATAAAGCCCGCGAAAGCTTGGACGAGCATCGTAGTGTATCTTTATATTTTCTGTTTCGACAGCACGTCTGTTGTCCATTACTGCTATAAGGATAATGTGGCTCCTTTATTACCCAGGAGTGTCCCCTCTCCCCTCTCCCATTTATACTCTCAGGAGACGGAGGCAAGAAATAAAAAAAATATATATAAAGCTTATATATAAAAGAATGGAAAGCAAAAATAATGCCAATAATTGGTATTACACTTATTTCCTTAATCTGTTCATTTTAATTACAATTAGAAACATTTTGTATTGCGAAATTTGTTATTGGATACATCGTTTTTTAATTATTATTATTATTATTATTATTATTATTATTATTATTATTATTATTTTATATTTATTTATTTATTTATTTATTTATTTATTATTTATTTGCTTTTTCTGCATTGTATAAACTGATGTGCATATTTTATAAAAGGTTCTAGGTGGTTTATGGGATGGCTTGAATATTTCTATGCAACTTCTTGATGTAGAATCATAAACTTTAACCACCAATCAGAACGCATGTTAGGAACGGAGTGTTATGGTACCCCAGGATTACCTTGGCAGAGAACCGGGGTGACCAGAGAGTAAGAGAGGAAAGGGCGAATAACTCACCAGGGTATAGAGCCTGAGATCGGACCTTGTTTTCGCTAGAGCAACCGGAAGGTGGGGATAGACTGGAGCTAGTAGGAACCCACCAGGATACGGTCCTAGAGAGAATACCCGGGAGAAGAGCAGAAGAACCTAATAGGAGTATATAGATTAGAAAGATAGAGTATAGTAGTGGGGAATAGGCCGGTCAGAAGAAACTGCACCGCGACAAAATACACAAATACACAGAACAGACACAGTAGACAAGATGGGACTGACGGGACAGACAGGACGTACTCCACAAACCAGGGCAGTCACTCACACAATCAAACAGCAGGAACCCCCTAAGGGGTTAACAGAAACAGTCAGACAGGTGAGGCTAGGTAAATACAAATAGGGATTGAACAATAAGGTGAGAGAGAGGGACTGGGAGACACTGAGGTATTAAGGCAAGGTACTGGGTAAGGACTGAACTGGGGCACTCAAGATCACTAGAAAAATAACAGCACAAGGCAAGAGAGAAAGAGCACTGGCACAGTAATGCAGGGAGACTATAACTAGCGCCAGTCTCTTAGTGAGGGTGAGCTTTAAAGAGAGGCTGGCGAATGAGGAAGTGGCTGGGAGCGCGCCAAGTGAGGAGATAGGCTGGCGTCTAGGTTGCGGTAGACGCCAAGCCGACGGGACAACAGAAAGAGATTCCTTAACAACTGATGGCGTGGCTGCCGGGAGGCGGGGAGGAGCAGGAACCAGACGCGAGTGAGATGAGGACGCCACGGACCTCGAAACGGAGGAGGCAGCCTGCAATACAGATGGAGGGACCGCAGGGAGCGAGGAGGAGGTAAGGACAAGCGGGAAGCAGGGCGAGAGAGACGCACCCCCGCAGCACACCCTGACATGGAGGAGGACTATTTAAATGTTGAGACTAACTTATACCCCCACTGCCTTGAGATCGAAACGCGTCGGTGGGTACCATATACAGGACGTGAGGATACTCAGAAAGACTGTTTGTGGAGTTAATAGAGTTACCCTGGTTGAACATCTTCCTATTCTCTCCCACTGTCCGGTATGAGTCCTCCCCCTGGGGGGGTTTTATCTTCATTGTTTATTTATTTAATTTATTTGTATTTTATTGTCAAAAATAAATGCTATAGTTTTTACACATTGGAAGCATTCCATTTTTCTTTTTTTTGCATATCTTATTGAACAGAGAAAATTTGAGTGGTCCAAGACAAAAGCTTCACAGCAGTCCGGTCTCTGTGACTGGATACGGACTAACGAGCTTCATACCCGCCACTGCCGCACGTGTAAAACAACCATCAGCAGCGGTGTATTGGATCAACCTACGGAACTTATCAAGTACCATCGAATTCTTAACTCTGAAACTGTAAGCCTTTGAGAAATATCTTACAGATACTTTTTCTCATCTGATTCTTTTGAACGATTTATTGGAGACTGCATTTTTATTCCAATACAGGCATCAGAGGACTTACATCCTATATTAATTCATTGGTTTATTTATGTTCACTTATAGATTTTGAAACTTATTTATATTTTTAAGCGCTGTCATTTTTTTATATCATTTTTTGTTTTATTTTTTCATATTTGTTTGTGATTGTATTTAGTGGTTTTGTTAGTTGCAGACCAATTATATATTTATATATTTATTTCTTGCACCACTTCACTTTATATTATCCACGTGTCTTTTGAATATTTAGAGATGACAATTTGCCGGCCACAGAAGAGGTGGGGCATAAATCATGCCATTAAACCCCACTCATTTTATGGCCCGCGAATCGGGATAGTTCTGTCTCGGCTGAAGGGAGGCCCATATGCAAATCATGCACAAGGGCCCCCTCACTTCTTAAAATGCCCCTGATCCGGCCGTTCCAAGCTTGGGTGATGAGTGACAAACTTGGCTCCGACACTTTGGAAATGTCACAATCAGCCGACCCACGTTAAAACATTTGTTGTCCCTTGAAAATGAAGTGATCGATACTTAGTAAATAGAGATCCTAACACGAAAAGTACACAGACTTCTGTTTATATTACAACTACATTAACATTTCTTTCTAAGGAGCTAATGCATTCCTTATATACTGTTCATAAACTGATCTCCACAACGGTAATTAGCTATATAAATGCTAATCAGAAATGCAGGATATACACCCAAACTTAATTACTCAGCAGGACATGTATGGGGAAATTGGAAATAATAATATAAATATTCATTATGCACATAAACCATTGTATAATTAGGGAGTACATTACAAAACAAACGATTAGGAACCAGAAAACAAAAAAAAATAAAACAACTATCTAAAATAGCAATTTATTATTGGCAGACTGACATGTTGCAATTACAATCTGAAATTTTACAATTAAATTCCCATTGTTCTCCTGTGGAAACACAGACAAGGCTTTTATTTCCAGTTTTGCGAAACAGGTTTTCACATCACATCTGCAGTCCCTTAAAATAGATTGCTTGTGTGCCATTAAATCACAAATATCTGCACTGAATAACCCGCAGCATAAAAAAAAAATATCATCTGCAGAAAAACTTCCAAATCCAGAAAAACAATCATTTGTTTCCTACATAGACCCAGCACAGATTACAATGCAAGAACCAAACAGGGGTTCAGAAAGCCTGGACACACAGGGTCTGATCAAGAGGTGAGTGCACACCAGCAGACATAGGGGCTGATTTAGAGCTGCACTTATACTTTTTTTTAGGTAAAGACAATTCAAGAGAAAGGTCCGGATTCACAGTTCCGTAGTTTTCGACTTATGTATGCTGTTTGAAGAATTGAGCTACCACGCATGCATAGTAGCTTATCTACATTATCTACGTACCATTTCTGTATGTAGATTGCATAAACTTACGCAATCTACGTACAGAAATGGTACGTAGATAGCATAAATAAGCTACTACACATGCGTAGTAGCTCAATTCTTAAAACAACGTACGTAAGACGAAAATTACGTAACTGAATCTGGACCAATAAGAGCAATGGGACGCACACATTTAACTTTTATCTATAGGCTCAATTTGGTCAACAATAAATAAAAGATAACTTTTCTTATTTATTGATAAAAAGCAGCAAGTAACCTCTAGCTCTGTGTCCAAATATATAGTCAACCAAGGAATGCTTACAAAATGCCAGCGAAACATAAAAAACACAAAAAAAAAAAGAAATGAAATAATAAATTTCAAAAATGGACAAAACAATAATAAGTTATTAAAATACTAGTGGAGACTGAGATCCTCACTGGTCATATATATGCAATGCTAGGTGCACTATATAGTTGTATCGCATCAAAATCTCTTTATGTCTCTATAGACACGTATAACACACTTTATATAAATGATATTTTAAGTTAACTTAGATAATATATTGGACGGCGTTCACAGATCCGTTTTCGGGTGGAGTTGCGTGCGTATTTTTAGGATCGGATCAACTGCTTATAGTAACTTTATTTACGCTATTTATGTTGAAATTACGCACGGAAGTCCATTAGGTGCGTACTTATGAATCGCACTTGGACACATACGTGCAGAGGGGCGTCGTTGAAATCCGTACATTCAAAGTTACGTGGGACTGGGCGGGGAGATGCATTTACATGGGTATTTCAGGGCGCGGTTATATAGATACGCATGTACGTACCTTAACATACGTCCGCAACTACACGCGTAGGAAAAAGGGTGCTCTATGGTGGTGTAAGTCACCGACAACACGGCCGTGTAAGGGGAGTGTCATGGGTGTTACCTTGCGGCGTGCGTGCGTATAATTACATACCGTCAAAAAACGGATCTCTGAATTCAGTCCATTATGTCTTATTATTGAATTTAGATAGTCTTTTAAATTCAATGATCTTCCAAATTGAGCTTAGTAATGTATTTATTCCTGTTCTACAACTCAATTGATCTTTCAAATTAATTATAATGTATTATGTATATAATGTGTTATTTCAAAGAGGGTTAGTTGGGGTAGAGTGAAATCCCTCTATAAATATCCCCAATAGTACAGATAATAAGCCTCAGTAGTGTCTCCCTTAACAGGGATAGTACACAATAAGTCCCCACTAGTTCAGGTCTCCTGTTATATCAATAAGTGAACTGCCGTTATCTCCATCAGTAAACTGCTGAGAATTAGCTAGTGTAATAATAAAGTAATGGCCCTAAATATCAGACCATAAAATCTGGAGTAAATAGTAAGGAGTGTATAAGGATCCTTCCATATGTGCAAAACATCAGACACGCGTTTCGCTTGAAAGATCAATTTCTCTCAAGCTATCAACCAGATGCGAGTTAGCTGAAAGCTTTTAAGACATAGCAGAATCAATCATCTTTCAGTATGAGCAGCACTCCCACAACTAAGTCCGTCCCCCTTAGTACGGCTTATGTAGCACCATGGAATCAGGTCTCCAACCCACCTTGATTGACAGGAGCCCCATATCTGGTGCTTCTACTGTAAAATGACATATAATATTGAAGGAATCTGTAAATACCACTCATAAAAGGATAACCATTATGGGACCATTATATTAAATTAAATTTATTCACTTGGTATGAGGAAGTATTTTGTTTAAAACCACATTATAAAGCAATTAAAACAAGCTCACTCTAAGGGCTTTATTCACTAAGGACGATATTTTCGTGCCAAATCACATCGCGGGGCATCGCGGCGATATTGACGCGCACATTTTTTTTTTTCCAAATTCACTAACACGTGATATTGATGTGATTTTTTCAAACACAGGCGATGTGCCGCCATGTTTTTAGGGCTTAATCGCCGTGATTTTAATCAAAAATTCACCGCGATTAGCCCTTTAACTAATGGCGGCATATCGCGTGTATTAAAAAAATCCAAAGTTCTGCATGTCTGCAAAGTGCAGGCATGCTGTAGTCATTGAATTACAAGGATCAGCAAAGGTGATCGTTGTAATTCTTTGGTTACAGCATGGATACAATTGTATCAATGCTGAACTGCGTGTCGCGTCTGTGTAAAAAAAAA
>WWET01004459.1:5034-19946 GCA_011038615.1 Limnodynastes dumerilii | reverse complement strand
TGCGGAGAGACAATGGGCCTGATCCAGAGCTACGATGTAGCGCTGAGCGTACTAACACTCAGCTTTACATCGCTGACTCCCCCTGACACTCCCCTGCCCACAGCGTTCTTACCCTCGCCAGCTAAAGGCTACCCTAACTTCAGCCGGCGTAAGGAAGGGGCCATACGCTCGCACAGGAGCGTATGGCTGCCTAGCCCTCCCTCCCACCTTCATTTAACTAGTTCCCCCCCGCCCACCTACACTAACCTGTACGTAGGGACGCTTGGGGACATCCCCTCCAGCGTCCCTACGCCGCTGCTACGGATGCCTGATCCAGGATCTGGCGTTGCCGTAGTAACGCCGGGCAACATCTGCCCGGCGCATGCACAGATCGGCTGCAAAGCTGATCTTACGCTTACGCCCGCCGTCCGGTTATTCAGGATCAGGCCCAATGTCCATGCATGATAAGATAAGGTACTTAGTTGTGAATCTGGTCCGAAGGGTCTGATCTGGACTCCCGTGTGTTCATTGCTTCATTCCGCAGGAGGATAGTGCGCTCTCATGACTCTCCTCTCTCACGTGCGATTTTTGATAACTTCGACATCCATAACCCTACCTTAACCTCTCCACGCGTATCGCTGTGAGTACAGGACATATGCCTAATTTACGGATACTCTGACGTACGGATTGATGACCCGTGAAAACGTACAGGTCTCTAAAGGTCTGGAAATGCATTCCGTGCGCTCAGAGATTCAATGCGCGTGCATGCGTAGAACGATCGCAACACCTGACTCATGCACGCCGCTTGCGTAAGTCTGGTTTCGGACGGAATTCTGGATCCGCTAGAAGTAGGTCATAATTGTACGAAGGGGCTGTATGGCCCTAAAATAATGAAAATCTATTTATTGCTTTGAAATAAATTAAATATAGTTACATAAAAAAAATATGATATGTATGGTATGAATGGTAATGTACTGTACAACAAAAACCCAGCTCAAGTGAAATCAGTAAATGTTAAGATTTGTTCTTCAAATAAAGTTTCTTTTGTTGTTGTTGTTTTTTTATTTGACATAAAATATGTTTTCAGTTGCAAGGATCAATAAGAAAAAAAGCACTGTCAATTATCAATGTTATCCACACAATCAATAGCTACCCAAACAATTGGTTGGTAATTCATTGCACCTTTATATTAGGCTTTTACAGTATATTAAACCGTTAACTTTCTCTCCTGTGCCTCCTGGGCCTAATGTACTCTTGCTGAGATCGATTTAGTCTCTATTTGTGACTATTTTAATGAATCGCTCCCTCTACGTAAGGACGTGTTTTACAGTAAGTAATTGGTAAGGGACTTCCATAATATCTGTCAACAAGGTCTGCCAATATTTTGTCAAAAACTGATGTGCTAATAAAGATTTTTCCCCCTCGGTAGTTATAGAACTGATGTGGTTGATATTGTCATCCGTAGAGCAGTCATTTTTCCTGTTAAAGTAGAGTCCATCTGCAAACGCATTATTGAGGCACTTAGTTCACAGAATATTCATCTTTTATTTGTTATAAAGGGTGGATGTATTGTAACCATTATGCGTAGGGATTTGTAAATTGATCTGGTTAATTTGCAGTCTGGTCTGAAAGTAAATTTTGCAATTCCAAAGTCATGATATATATGTAATTGTGATAGCGACGATAACTACTCCCCATGCACCAATAAACTTCAGACAGCCACACCATACCTCGTTTTTTTTATTTTTTGGGTGGCTTAGATGGGTCAGTGGCTCAGTGAGTAGCACTTGTGTCTCACAGCAATGAGGTTATGAGTTCAATTCCTGAACTAGACCTTATATGTGTGGAGTTTGCATGTTCTCCCCGTGTCTGTGTGGGTTTCCTCCGGGTGCTCCAGTTTCCTTCCACACTACAAAAACATGCTGGTAGGTTAATTGGCTGCTGAATAAGTTAACCCTAGTGTGTGGATGTATGTATATATGTGTTTGGGACCTCAGTGTGTAGCTCCAATAGGGGCAGGGGCTGATGTGAAAGTCTAATGTTCCCTGTAAATTGCCAATTTGCGGTGCTATATAAATAAGCGTTAATGCTAATAACAAAAATAAGCAATTCTTTAATGTGAATTGTAATACCCAGTCATGACCTCTTGCAATTGCTAACTGGAACCTTTGTCAGAGGCTGTTGAAAGTGTCATTGACCTGGATCCAGATTTCAGCACGCCATGCGACCGGAACTCCGTCACAACTAACATGATGTTACGGCAGTGCAAAGTGATGACAATGCGTCCAGTGTACGAAGTGCTCTACGTGCGACGGGAATGTGCTACCCTCGCACACATGGCACTTCCGTACCATGGACCCTACCAAAATTTTTACACACCCGCCTCACGAAAATAAGGCTGATGTGTGATGAAGGATCATAAGTAATTACCTATCCAAAGCCCTTACTCTGTGATTTAAATACCCCCAATGCCAGTCATGCGTAGATGCAGTATGAATGGTGGGTCGTCCCACTCCACCGTCAGAATGGCTTCCAGCATGAAATCCAGGATCGTTCGTAGTGCGATCTGATACATAACCAACATGTGCCAACATGCTCAGAATGCACCGGTCAGAGGCCCTGATTCACAATTAAGAAGCTTGTGTTTCTTAAGTGTGTATTTTCACAAAATGACCAACACGCATGCGTCTATAAAGGCCGCACTGAGTAGTTTAGTTAGAGAGAGGCGTGCTAATGCCGCCACGGGGAGTGTTTAGTTTAAAGTGGGAGGGGGAGGGATTTAGATTAGCCGTGGAGCTCGGGGTGGAGAGGCATTCTTAAGAAGCAAACTACGCACATTAAGATAAGGTAGCCCTATGGTACTCTTAATTTCCATAAGGTACCTAAAAATGGGGGGAGGGGTATTTGGGGCAAAACAGGTGCGTTAGGTGCGGTTCTGTCCTCACCTAACTCACTCTTAAGTGTGAATCCAGTCCACAGTACTTAAGCATTCAGAAGTGTAAATTGTCCTTTTTGCATAATTCTGGATCTGGTCCATTGGTCTTGAGTCTGGATAGGATGGAATCTTGTAGCAGGGGTCATGCACATTGGTAATGCTCAGGGTAACAACTATAGCAATTAAATGTAGTCTATACCCACGCTAGTGTTTCCCGTGAATGACATTTGTGCAGGTGCACACATTTCGACACTGTTGATGGCAGACATGTTGATCAATGAGATCGTCAATAAAGTACATGAATGAACCTATATAGTTGTGCTAAAGAGAAGCAAGGTTTTATTTTGCTAGAGATAGAGTGGAAGTTATACCAGATCCTTTGGGGTAATTTTCTATTCTTTACCATACACAAGATTCATGTGGACTAATTTCACCCAATCGATCGATGAAAAGACCAGAACTGCTTTAGGCATAATAAAATAAATGATAGAAGAATGGTGACTAGGCTAAGTGAATCAACTGTGACCAGAGCTGTCATAGAAAACTTCCGTCCACAGTCTCAAAATATCATATATTCATATATATATCATATATCATATATTGAGATTTTCCAACAGACCATTGTATGGCAGTTTCCGTACTGAGCAGAGGTTCTTCGACTTCTGGGGTCGTGAAGACAAAACATGGTTTATAAGACTTAGATTAAGTAAACTCATCCTCACTGCACAGCACAACATTGGAACATCCTGCACAGCTCTAAACCCACCCACCCCTCACACTTTAGTTGCAAGGAAGGTCCCTAATGTTTGCTGCCATCTTAGAGAGAAGGGCCCAGGTACAGCTTTTGTTGCCATGATGGGGAAGCTGGATTGTAGACCATTAGTAAATCGTTAAAACTTTGTTTACTTGCCACTTAGTAATTGATGGCTTCCTGCAGAAATCAGATAAAGGAGCTGACATCACCCATTCAATTTACAGGATTCATATACTCTCTCTGGAGGTAAATGAATGGGTCATGTCAACTCTATTGTCTGATCTCTGCAGAAATGGAAAGTAAACAAAGTTTTAATGATTTCTGATGCCCCATTCAACTTTCCCCAGAAGGTGGGTCTGTCATGCAAGTAATTTCATGCCATGTATTGCAGACTTTTCCTTGACTTTGGGAAAAGTTTAACTGGACACAACTGTACTAATGTATTTTTAACACTGCATTTGTCTGCATCTGTATTAAACATCCATGCTTACAAGTAATGACACATCTGAGGGGCTGGATTAGACTCTCAAGTAGATAGTTTAAAATATAGGTATTCCTGCTCTCTTATTTTACTGGAAATTTATGTACGCTTATTTCAGGAAACTTAAGATTGTTACATATATGTAAATAATACATATGGAAGCGCTCGAAGATAAATGTACAATTTATTTTTGTACATATATTTCCGAGCGCTTCAATATTTACTATTTACATTTTGTGTTTGGGGACTAGTTATCCCTGGTATAGCTGCCGGAGATAATGAACATTGGGAACTCTGGACTTTAAAGAGAGCATAGATATATTTTCTTCTTCCTGTTACATATCTGTCTGGATAAAGTGGCCCAGTGCTCACAGATCTATGAAATGATTTAGCTTGGGGATCAGATCACATCTAAATCAACAGTTTAAATCTGAGTTTCTAAACTTCTTTTGGGGGAGCACAAGTTACCCACTCAAGTCAGGTGAAGTACCGCTTTGCACGTTATGCAGATTTATTCCCACTACCTGGACAGTGTAAGTGGTGAGGAGGTTAAGTGTACAAGGGGTAGGCTAGCCTATACAGGTGCATATTGAGAGAGCGATTTAAACCCTGTACGGAGGGGGAAAGCCAGTGTAAAGGTGGTACAGGCATAATCTTCGATGTGTAATGAGATGTGATGATCAATTGGGAGGTGAAAGTGCGATGGTTGACTAATCAAAGGGGAGTTAGATGGAGCTAATGCTCCATTAGCCTTCTTAAGCCATCTTTGCTGTATTTAATGAAACATTGCAGTGGCTTATAAAGTAGATGACATCATTCCAAATACTTGATGCTGGATAAAGGGGTCCCACAGCTTGATCCCTATTGGATGTAGACCAACTGTAGCCTACAAGGAACATGCACATTCCATTGAGTCATTGCAGCAAAAGTGGTGTGAGTTACTTACTGCCAGAGCCAGCATAAACCATGAAGTCTGGTAAGCTCGGCAGGAGGATTCCTCTCTTACAACAGCTCTTCACCAGTCCACTGGAGCCACCGTATGTGGAATAAGGCAAATAAGGAACAAAGTGCTTTCAGGAAGTTAGTAATAAGGTGCCAGATATCATCAGTGAGGGGTCAGTGGAGACACAAGTGCAGCCTCTGTTTACAGCTATCATTAGTCCACCCTTCAATTTGCCTAATAAACCACACTGATCAGGCAAAAGGATTTATGTAAAAATATATGTATTACTCAATTGCTCTCAACATTGAATTAGGAGAAGAGGCAGAACTACTGGCGGTGAAGTCAGTCTTCCATCCAAAGGGCCACGGTAACTCAGGTATCTGCCGTCTATACCACAGCCCATTACTGCACAAAGCAGACTCTCGGGGACAAATTTACTAAGCTGCGGAAAGAAAAAGTGGAGATGTTGCCCATAGCAACCAATCAGATTCTATCTGATGTTTGTTAGTATGCAACAGAAAAGTGAGACTTAGGTCCAGATTTACTAAGTTACAGGAATGAAAAAGTAGAGATGTTGTCCATAGCAACCAATCAGAATCTGGCTGACATTTTTCTAGTATGTAATAGGAAACATCTCCCAATATAATTGGTTGCAACATCTCCACTTTTCCTTTCCCATAGCTTAGTAAGTCTGGCCCCTGGTCTGTTGCGTGAAGTGGCAGGTATGGAGCCCAGCTACAGTGAAGTCATTCTCTCGTGACATTTACTGCAAGGTGCTGGTGAGAGAGCAGGGGGCAATGGGTTTAGGGTTGGGGATATGGGTCAAGCTATATTTTATAAAAACTAAAAAAAGTTAATATAGGGAGTGGAACAGAAAAAAATAGTGCTCTTAGGCTACAGAATTCTTAAAAACCACTTTTACTTTTTCTGTAAACTTCTATTTATTTTTTACCAAAATCCCGTAGAGCACAGAGTTATTTTGTAGCCATTACACATATAAATGCTCTAGATGGACAAACAGATGCATCTTGCCCTAATTAAATACACAGCACGTTCTCTGATTCAGTGGTCAGAAAATAAGCCCTGTTGTGAAAAGGCCGACATTTCCAAGTCACGTCAGTGGAGATTACCGGGGATAAACAGGTGAAGAGTTCTATCAATAGAGCTTTTCATCAAAACTTTCACAGACTCTTTCTGCTTTGACCTGACGTGTGACTCCCTTCAGTGCCATCTGATGGCTCAAGCAAAAGTTTTGTTTTCCATGAAAATGTTGCTTACGATAAATATACTCCATAAACTTTGCAAAAAAAAGTGTGTGTGCCTGGCATCGACAGTGAACATAATTACAAGGAAATAGAAGTTTTTTTTGTGAATAAGGAAGCATAACGATTATTCAGGCATAGGCTGTAATCTGATTGTTATAGTTTAATAGGTGTCGTCTCTGCCAAAAGAAACGGTCAGACATTTTTGCATTGATGGCCACGCCACGATTTGTTTGAGGATGACGCTCTGTAATTTAAAACAAAGAATAAAAGCTATCAGACATCGCTCAATTAGCATACACAGCTTAGAGGAGCACAGAGAGCCTTTTACTGATCACAGCTAAAACGTCCTGCTGTATAATTACTTGGGAATGGTCAGAGGAAAAGCCTTGGCCAAGAAATTCTATGTCCAAGGGCAGATTCTTCTCCGCCAGGTTTCTCTAACAAAGTTCCAGCACAAAAATTAAATATGCATTTTAATGAAACCTCCTCAATAATTATTACATCCTTGGTGCTATTGAGAATAGCCAGGGCTTATAAACCACCTCAAATTAAGCTCAGATGGACTTTATTTTTCTGAACTAATTAAATATTTAACTATTCAATGCAAATTTTAAAACAAAGATGTTTAGCTAAGGCCTATCCATAGGTGAATATAATACTGCAAGTGTGACCTTGACAGAAGGACAATGTCCACTGACTGTTGTGAGATGCTTATGCTGATGGCAGCCCATGTAAGGGATTATTAACGGCTTGTCCCCTTGTAGAATCCATGCGCAATGCGGATATCTGCAATACCTGAGATGATCGCAATCTAATCGCAGATGCGGTCCAACCCACAAAAGATTTATTCTGATTATCCAAAAGTACCAATCCTGCCAATAGCAGCACAACCTGGCACCAGCCACGACACTTCAATACAAAAGCCTTTCTTTCAGGGATAAGGTACCAGGGGCCGGATTCAGAGCTCCGGCGGCAATGCAATTGAGGCCGGAGTTCTGCGAAAAGTGCTACTATGCATGCGCAGTGAATTTAGAACGTAATCTACGTTACTTCTTGCAATGTAGATTGCCTACACGCGGTTTTAAAGACCACGTGTACGCAATCTACGTTGCCAGAAGTAACATAGATTGCAATACAAAATTACTGTGCATGCGCAGTAGCACTTTTCGCAGAACTCCGGCCTCAATTGCATTGCCGCCGGAGCTCTGAATCCGGCCCCAGATTTTTAACATGAAAGGTAAAGGAAGGTCTTCTCTTTTGTTAGGTGAATCCTCATGTTCCTTGTGCTTCTCTGGTCCTAGCCTATCTAGCAGGGACAAATAAACTAACTAAATTTGCACATATGATATTACATATCATCTATGTCTATAATTTGCATACGCTCTATGCGATCTTCAGACACAATACGACATTGCTAATACTATATGAAAGGCTACACTATGGGCCGTATTCACAGATCCGTTTTTGCATGGAGTTCCGCGCGTATTTTTACATTCGGAGTGACTGCGCATGCGTACTAACTTTATTAACACTATTTATGTTGAATTTACGCATTAGGCACTTGCGTGTGAATCGTACTTGGGGACAAACGTACGTAGGGACGTGGTTACAATCCGTACGGACAAAGTTACATTAAAGTGGGGGGGGGGGGGTTTAAATAACGGGTAGGGGGGGGGGGGGGTGTTTAAATGACTAGTTGAGAGCGCGGTTAGCTACATACACACGTACGTAAGTATTATACGCACAGAAATGCAAACGTAGAGATAAGGGTGCTCTATGGAGGCAGAAGTCTACGTAGCGCCGGCCGTGTGAGGGGAGTGTGACGGGTGATGGCTTGCACCGTGCGTGCGTATAATTGCGTACCTAGAACTAACAGATCTGTGAATATGGCTCTATAAGTGTAACCATGACAACATGTGATCGGCAGAATTCAGCTGATTGAATCCTCCTGCGAATAAAACAACACTTTAATGATTTGGATCATGTTTTATTTACGAAGCATAAAAAACTCCTACATGAAAATATTTGTGGCATCCAGTTTATTAATGTGCAGAATCATAAGATTTAGAAAGCCCTCAAATACGTTATTGCGTGCCCCTGCGTGCGGGTTAATGCACATGCGTTCCCACTCTTAGTGGTTCTTTGTTCTTACCCACACACAGATTATACTGAGGTGATTTTTAATATTTATTGTTCTATGATTAATTTTGACTTCAGCGCCCTTCTCCTTAAGAACTATGCTTGCTAAAGTCAAAGAGGGTGGACTATCAAATACCAAAAAATGATAACGTCTTATTCATCCTATGACACAAAGAAAATCATCTATTGTTTCAGCTTATGATGTAAACACCTCCCTTTGCACTTTCTAATTTCAACTCTCCACTATACATGTCTATCCGTGTCAACGAAGAGGCTGAAAAACTGTAGAGGCGCCCAAAGGCCCCTGCAGGTCTCCGGATCGGGAAAGGAATAACCCAGCATATCCACAGCGCAACTACTGGTCTGGGCAAATTAACCACAGCCTTCAGTAGCCTTTGAACAGATCTTATAATGCTGTTTTGTACAATGGTTGCTATTAACTCAGAGCGATTACACTCTCCGGTGAGAAAATCTAATTTCCGAAAAAGGGACATCCGAAAGTTCCTTTTCGGATGTCCTTTTTTCGAATACTTACCTATTTAGACTTTTTTTTAATGAATGGGTGAGTATGCCGTTCGGCATACTTCACCCATTCCCTTTTGCAATTTGCAATATCCCTACGCCGCATCTCCGCCGCTGCTATCGCCGGACCTGGAACAGGTGAGTAAACTCAGAGGGCAGAGTTAGGATTAGAATTAGGGAAAGGAGTGGGGGGGCTAATTTCTATAACTTTTCAGCCCACGGAGCTTTTGGTGCCCCGTGGATCGATTGCTATGCCTCATCGAGGCATAGCAATCGAAAACCCAGCCAGTACGCAACTGGCTGGAGAGGAAACGGAGCCCCACACCCCTCACAGAGATCGCAAATGTTATAACTGCATCAATTGTCTAAAAGCTGGTGTAAGTAATAATGATGAAAATAATAATGATAATGGTTCGCTTGTACGTGCCATGGAAGATGGATAGGCTTTCCAAAAGTGTGCTTATGGCTCTGAATAGCAATGCAATTGATTGCATTTTGGAATCTTTTATTAATTCACAGTATGTTGAACATACAAACAGTGCAATACAGCTCATGTTTTTCTTAACAATACCATTTGAGAATTACACATATAAAGTCACATCTGCTTTTAATGGCAAAATGGAACCAAATTCCTGACACCTGAACCAGACTCATATAAACTTCCCATGTGTGATGTGTGTGGTCCCTGGTGGCGCTCACCCCTTAATAAACCTTACTTTAAATTAAAGACACTGGATATTTGGGAACTAATTACATTTCTATAAACATAACTAATAAATGATTATTGACTATCAATGATCGTAACAGAACTAATATCTTAACTTAAATTTTGATGGGGGCCAAAAAAGCAGGTAGAAAACAAATTAACAGATAACAATCATGACATTTTGATAATACATTAAGGGCCTGATCCAGAACCATGACCGCCTGTTACGCCAGCTGAAGTTAGGGTAGCCATTAGCCAGCGTAACAGAGTGTAATTGCGCCGGCCACAGGGAGATTGTCGGGGGGAGTACATGCCGATATGCTGTGCGTTAGTGCGGACAGCGCATCGGTGGAGGTCTGGATCAGGCCATAAAATGCCTAGCAACTAGCTGAAACAAACCACAACCAGGCGCACTCCACCAACCCTCGGCATAACACCTCATTTAAGTGTAACGCGAGACCACACACATAGACGTGTCTACGGCCTCGGGCAACACGACCTTAAAACAAATGGGTCAAAGATAGATACTTTCTGTATCTTCTTAACAGACCCTGAAACAGCGTCATAAACACAAATGAATATATATGCCTGCTTTCCGCCACCAGAAAACTTAAAACCAAATTGATAACCTGACAATTAAATTGGGAGGGAGGGAGGGTGAAAATCCAAGAAAAAAGGAGGCAGATCCCCAGGACATAGAGGATTAAGAAAGGTCACACTCAACTTCAGCTCCTCCCCCTACCAACAGGCAACCAATGGACAATAGGCGAGGTGAGTAGCTCTAAGCCCACCCACGCACAAGGGGAGTTTAATCTGCTTCTTGTTAAATTAATTATCTCTCTGCTATTCTGGGCTTATCCTGGGATGGGAGCAACTGCAGCAAAAGGTGCAAATTGGCAACTAGACAAACCATGTTGCAATGTGAGGGGCATAAAATAATACAAAAAAATTGCATGCAGGGATTGCATAAGCTTTTGCTTATTGTAGTCCTCAATTTCTACGGGGTTTTGTCCAGGTGCAGATTTGCTCTCTTTTTTTTGCTGTTGATGGATGAGCTCCATAGCGCACAAGTGCAGCATGATCACAGGTCTATGCACACACAGAACAATGATTGTGCTGTGAAAGTACAAAGGACACAGCGGTGCGACTGTGACACAGCCATCTGTCCACAATGTGGATAGACTATTGCTTACCTGTGCAGAATAGACCCATGGCCTTCCAATGTAGGAACAGTGTGAGGCTTGAGGGTATCTATTTAGACAGTCTGTTTCACTGCCCAGTATCCAGAGGTTGCACGTAAGACAGTTCAATAACCTGGGCCCTGCATTTATTATTACATTCCCGCCTCACGTAAAATAGGGCTGGTATTTAATAAAGGATCATATATATATGTAAGTGGTTAACCAAACCCTTACTGTACAGTTTAAAAACCTCCCTCTGCCCTTGCTGTACGTATGGTGGGTCATCACATTGCGGCATCACAAAGACTCACAATCAAAATGCTTGTAGTGCATTGAGATGCGTAACCACCATGTGCTTGAACGCTCACACGTACGCACTTCTTACGCATGCGGAATGTGTAAATACAGATGTGCTCAGTTAAACCTTTCCCAAAAGCATTGAGATGTCTGTCAAAAATGGTAAAAAAAAAAGTGCTTGCAGGCTAGGCCCACTGGTTGATAAAATTTGAACAGGGCTTCGTAAATCATAAAAACTTTGTTTACTACCGGAATTGTCCTACAAAAAGAACATATGACTCCTGTGATTTGAATGGGTAATATTCGTTCCATTGAGTGATCTATGCAGGAAGCCAGCAGCTGCTTTATTGTAGCTAAACAAAGTTTACTAATGGACCACTTTGAGAAAGAGGCTTTGTCCCTCGAAACACGTCAGACGGTAACTCCTGGACCTCCCAGCGCGATCTTCCGTCCACGGCTCCTGCAGCATCCCGACTGCCGACTGTCTACACCATCTGGACATCTACCGGGCCCTTCACGTCCTCCACAGTCACGACGGGACTCTCGTTTCCAACCTTATCTGCATGCCGAGTATGGACTTTTAACGCTTAGAGTGTCCTTATTCCCACTAAGGACTGTTACTATCTTTTAGGGGAAATTTCCATTTTATATATTCTTATGTTTCAGTGTAAATGTTTTATACTTCATGTGATGCTGACTTTTGGTTTTAGCTACCAGTTATTGGTTTTATTTTTATTTTTTGAATAAATTGTATTTTAATTTATTTATTTCCTTCCTTTTTTCCCGTTTATGTTTATGGGATACTAATGAGATCTACAATCAATACATCGCCTTGTAGTCACCACATTCATAGCCAAAGAAGGATTTGAGAAACTTTTTTAGGGGATTATCCACCTGTTTGCTGTATATTATTTATTTTTAGTAAATTCAGTTTGTTTGCACAGCGCCCAACAGAGATACTAATTTCCATTACTATTCGTTCTTTTTTAAAGAGTGTAGGACTCTTTACTAGTATCTCAGTCCGGCAGCAGTGATTTTGGCGCGACTGATCCTGGTTTTCTATATCTCAAGCTTTATCTGAGCCCAGTTGCAGTCTGCTTTGCATAATTTCAGATCCAATACATAGACTGTATTTGCATAATAACAAGAGCAAACTGTTGTAGATTCATGGTTGCTTCTAAGTCATGCAATTTCCTATTCAAATACTAATCCATTCATGAATACAAACAATTGTTGATATCACAAATGTATTTGCATTGTATTATTATTTATTAACAGGTTTTTATAACACAGACATACAGGGCTTGATCCAGACCTATGCCCACTGCTGTAGTTACGGCGGGAATATGCGTAAGTTCAAATGTTTCGCCGATCTGCCCGGCGTGGTTTGGGGTTTTCTTTATTCTGGAGAGGGCGTCCGTAACTGCAGCGTAGTTACAGATGAAGGGGCACTCCTAGGTTACGGACGCCGTATCTATGCTGCAGTTAGGGAAGGTAGGTGGAGGCAGGGAGATGAGGCAGGCAGGGCAGGGTTAGTTAGTTACGCTCCAGTCCAGGAGTAATTACAGTCTGTTACACCGGCTGTAGTTAGGGTAGCCTTCAGCCAGCGTAACAGAGCGTAATTACGGCCAGACCAGGGGAGTATCAGGGGGAGTGAATAGATGTTACGCTGTGCGTTAGTACTCTGGATCAGGCTAATTTATTCAGCAGCCAATTAACCTACCAGCTTTTTTTATTTTTTTTGTGTGTGGGAGCACCTGGAGGAAACCCACACAGACATAGGGAGAACATACAAACTCTAAACAGAAAAGGCCTAGTCCGGGAATCAAACTCGCGCTGTGAGACACAAATGCTACACACTGAGCCACCATTCTGCACACAACCTTCTTCTCAGAGAGGCTTCGTTAAATGCATTTAAGTATTTGAGATCTCGTTCCAGAGACACCTTTTGACATCTGTCTAGAAAGCCATTCTCCTCGTTTATCGATAAAGAGTTAACTCATTATTATTTTTTTGTCTTTTTAATAACTGTTTTCTTATGGAAATTTGATACTATGCTTAACTATTTACTATTTCATATTTTTTCCGAATAATTAATAAATAATATTAGATTATCCCTTTTGCAGCGCTCTGCATTTTTTCCAGTTTTCTACGTGTGTTATAGGGACTTATCCTCCCTGCATGAGCTGATGTATCGGGCTAATAAGCTATTTTAAAGTGCACTTTTAGTACTATAAGTGCTCCAGCACTTTTGTGATTTCTTTTTAGTTTTATAACACAGACATACATACAGACAGACATACAGGGCTTGATCCAGACCTATGCCCACTGCTGTAGTTACGGCGGGAATATGTGTAAGTTCAAATGTTTAGCCGATCTGCCCGGCGTAGTGTGGGATTTTCTTTATTCTGGAGAGGGCGTCCGTAACTGCAGCGTAGTTACAGATGAAGGGGCACTCTTAGGTTACGGACGCCGTAACTATGCTGCAGTTAGGGAAGGTAGGTGGAGGCAGGGAGGGCAGGGTTAGTTAGTTACGCTCCAGTCCAGGAGTAATTACAGTCTGTTACACCGGCTGAAGTTAGGGTAGCCTTCAGCCAGCGTAACAGAGCGTAATTACGGCCAGACCAGGGGAGTATCAGGGGGAGTGAATAGATGTTACGCTGTGCGTTAGTACTCTGGATCAGGCCCATAAACACTAGGGCTAATTTATTCAGCAGCCAATTAACCTACCAGCATTTTTTATTTTATTTTTTTTTGAGTGTGGGAGCATCTGGAGGAAACCCACACAGACATAGGGAGAACATACAAACTCTAAACAGAAAAGGCCTAGTCCGGGAATCAAACTCATGACCTCAGCGCTGTGAGACACAAACGCTACACACTGAGTCACCATTCTGCACACAACCTTCTTCTCAGAGAGGCTTCATTAAATGCATTTAAGTATTTGAGATCTCATTTGAGAGACACCTTTTGACATCTGTCTAGAAAGCCATTCTCCTCGTTTATCGATAAAGAGTTAACTCAAATGGTCTTCAAACCGTCTTGCAATGTGCCACACTCCCTGTAACCTGGACTGTATTTAATTCCTCCACCACTATCAATCTCCTCTCTCAGCAGTCTTTCAGCCCCGGCAATATACTGCAATCTGCAGTCGCACTGTTCCACGCATACAGTCCAAGTGCTGTTGCAGTCAATAAATTCTGTAATAGAAAATGATGCATCTGTTCCCACCACATTTATGACATCCAATTGGTTTTATTGGCAGCCAAGATTTGTTAGCTGTATCCGTATTAGATTTCAGCACAGTTGGGAATAATATATATTTTTTTATTCTTTCTTTTCTTGGTTTGCTCTTTTCATAAAGTCTGATTTAATGACTTAAACACTATACAATTTCTACTTTCTCGTTTCCTCTGAAAAATCATATTTATTTGTCCAGCTTCTTCTTTAATCTAATACTAGTTCTACCATTTCCTTTTCTGTTTATACTCCACAACGGCTTCAATGTACAGTTCTGTATTTAATTTAAGGAATTGTCCCCCTGATAAGGGATTTTGGCCCAATTTTATGGTGTGGGTCCAGTTAATGGGCAACAGGCAGGGGCATTTTAAGAAGTGAGGGGGCCCTTATGCAGAATTTGTACATGGCCTACGCCCACCGAGGCACCCCTCCCCTACACCTACAGCACTTCACACCCTCCTCCCACAGAC